>CM061533.1:79331705-79459352 GCA_030545055.2 Neoaliturus tenellus
AAAAGACATTATAACATAGCATTGAAGAAAGCTAAAAGAGATAGCTTTGTCCTTTGCTTTATGAGGTACCCTGTACCGAACAGTGTAAATACTATACAGTATTAATGAGTCAGGTGTACATGAATTAATTATTAAATAAAAGTGAAACCGTTTCTTTAAGTTCACAGAGAGCTGGAAACAGATATGCCTTTCTCCACATCTTATCTTGTAGAATTGACTATATTTAGTGTGAATTGTGCTATATGAAAATAATATACCATAGCTGTGAGTTATTTTACTTAGAATGGTTCATGAGTTGTATATTTTCACTGACTATTTCGCTATTGTGACCGTAAAATTTAAACTTGTACTATACTCTGTATCATAGATGTCTGGCCTTTTGAGATTTTAGCGGTCAATCCCTTGGCTTGACTGTAAAATTGTAAAGTCTACGGTTATATTTACTCCTAAGCCCCTTACTTTTCTATATTTAATGCTTTTCATCGGTTCTTACCTTACATTGACTGTGGCATTGAAGTTTCAACTGTCATCTGTATTACTTACTCCCTATGTTTGATTTTCAGTGGCTAATCCCTTGCATTGACTGTAATATTGGAACGTCTACAGTGATCAGTGTTACTGGATGCCTTAGGCTTAATTTTAAGTGAAGGTTCAAGTTATTCTACATGGAATGTTTTGTTTACTTGTTATCTTCTTACCCCGACTTAATATTGTATAAAGTTTATGGTCGTTTGTATTATTGACCCCCAAATGTTTTATTTTCAGTTAAGGTTAAAATTCTTCTACATTTAATTTTTTAAACGGGTTCCTTACACTGACAATAGCATTGTAAGTCTACGGTCATCTGTATCCACTGCGAACCTTAAGATTAATTTACAGTGAGACATTTTTTATCTTGGTAGCTATGTATGTCTTGCACTAAAATTTTATTTGTAGCGAGAGCTATTTCTCAATTTGATCATATTTTTCATTTCTACAGTAAAACCTTGACTGAGAAAGCGAGTTAATTAAGTTTTGTTGAAACTGCTTATAGATGTAGGCGAAAACGAGAAAAGCAGATGAAGGCGAAAACGAGAAAAGCCAACACAAAAAAGACATAGAGAACAGAAAAGCCAAGACAAAAAAAGACTGAACCTGTAAATTTTGCGCGCAAAATTTACATTCCAAATGTGGGGAGAATGTTTGGGTTGTACCCCATTTACAGACCAGATTGTGTAAGCCAATCGGAAAAGCTTTATTTATAAACGTAATATTTAATACAAAACGCTAACACAAATATACAGTATTCCATGTCGATAACTACATTAGAAAAGAAAAGTATGTACAATAATGAGGGCTAATTACTCTGCAAAGTCTATTTAAACATCTATTTGATGTAACAACTTGGAATTGAGACAAGTGACACTTCTACATTTAAAGTGCCCGATAGCATTTCGACTCCACAAAATATTTTTTCAAAATATTCATCGAAAACGGTTGGAGTCAATTTAACCAAAGACATGAATGGTATATCACCTGAATCTTTTCCTAGTTTTATTGTTATGCCAATATGAGCGTTTGAAGGAGCATTTTCCGTAATTTGATCAACTATATGCTCTGAAAATACTAGAGGCCATTCGCATGTCTCTATCTGACCTGTAAGAAAAAACTTATACTCAAAAGAAGTAATGCAAAATTTGGCATTTTCATTTAACTTTCTCTTTGACAAAAATTTCAGAAATACCGCCATATTTGTCTGTTTAATCAATAAGAGGAAACACGTCCGACCCGTACGAGAGTTGGAAGGAGAATGATCAAACGAGCTAGTGAGGACCATAGACATCCATGGAGCACCGGTGTGTGCTAGTTCACATGGTTCTCTGAATTTTGTAACCATATGGGACAGTATCATAATCGTCGTTCAATTTTCTCTTCGCTCCAGTAATTTTAAACTGTTTGACTTCATTTACTGTCACAATGTCTCGAGTTTTTGTCCTTCTGATTCGGCTCTCTTTGATTTCCAGTACTTGAGTGGCTTCGTTGAGGACCATTTCTTTTAATGTATCAAAATTCACATCTTTTGACGTCTTAATATTTAATGTTAGCCCTTTTATTTTACAGACAGAGACTAGTTTATTTTGGTTTGTGGAATACACAAGGTAGGCGTAGGTTTTAGGGCCTCCAGACACAAACTCGACTATGTAAGATCCTGGGCCGTAGTCCTTGGCAAGTTCGTCTGTCATCTCCCCAAGGTAATCACCAGTGTTAACTCTATACAAGCCGTCCCGGAAGTAATAAACGCAGCTGTCCGTGTCGTAGTATAAAACTTGTGCACCAAGTGCATCTAAATGTTCATACAACTTTAATCTAGCGTGGGCAGTGGTGTAAGCTGCGATCACTACATTCACGGTCCTCAAAGGTTCACTAGCCTCATCAGCCATTTGCCAATTTACAAGGAGAACCTCTTCGTTTATGATTTGTATTAAATTCACTTGTCCTCCAGGCTGGGTTAACAATCTGAAGAATTCCTTAGAATCCCGTATAATTGAAGTTTTTGCCATATTTTCTCTCTGCCCGAACTTTCCCCAGAAAGAATTCAACATGAGTTTCGCTACTGATCGCAGCCCCGCATTCTTAGCAATCTTGTCTTTCTCAAGCTGAACTCCTTCATGTTTAAAATAGTCCATGATATACTGGTCTTGGTCTTGTTCAGTCTTACACCAAGAAGGAAACCCTGATGCCTCTTGTTTCATTTTTAAAAATTTATTTATAAAATCCGTGAACAATCCCCCGTTTTCATAGGTGGCCACTTGGTATTCCCATAACTCGTACATATCCAGGATGGTATAGCCTTTCTCTACAGCCTTCCGTATCTCATCCATTGTCCACGTCCCCACTATGGCCCGTTCCTCGCTCTCATGTAGGCAGTCGCCCTGATTTAAGGTTTCCCCGCAGGTGCGACATAACACGAACATTAATTTATTGTTCATTTTAGCGGGGAGTACGGGATGGTAGAGATCCCAAGGTGGTAAAATTTTACATTTCATCAGACCTTCAACATCAAGGCCACGTGCTCTGCACTCCTCATTACCTATATAAATCTTTGGATGGCCAATGGGATATTTGCAGTATTTATTTACATAGGGGTACAAAGAGCATACGTCTACATACTGAATCGTTTCACCCTCCTCGCATTTGTGATAGGCTTTAGCATTGCCTGTCCTGCCTCCAAAGAACGAATCTCTTGGGTTAAGGGGAAGATTGTTCAAAATTGGTAGTTTATTAAGATGATCTAGTTTATTTTCCTTCTTCAGCCGTCTAAACTCGCATTCCCACATTTCTACAATATTATAGTCAGAAAGTTTATCAATTTTAGATTTTGTTCTCTCATATCTAATGTGAAGAGTGTCAGAGGGATCCTCCTTCAATGGTTCTTCCCTTCTGTATGGGTAGCATTTGGGACAGCCATGCCAGTAGCATCCATGAAATTCATAGATGTTTTCTCCATCAAACCCATCTACTTTTAGCCCATTAATTTTGGCTTCTTTGCCCCGGCCTGCATGCTGTATCTTAATTCCACGTTTCTCCTCCTCCCACGTCAACCACTGCAATGCAGCAGCTGATTGAGTGTCGGAAAAACGATATCCACCTTTTGGAATCAAGCCAATTGTATCAGGCTTCAGAAAATTTCTACGGAAAGCTAAGTTGCACGCACTGGCTATAGTTATCGCTTCAAGGAATGGGTCCACGTTGCATTGCTCGAGAAGTAAGGCTCTAAATTTAATACAGGCTTGGGCCAAAATCTCGACATCTGAAATGCAATATTCTAAGATCTCCTTTTGAAAGTCAAATTTATAATCTTCTGCTACTCGCTCATCATACCACTTTTCAAAAGCTGAGTGGGACTCTTCAAACATAGAGTCTGGACAGTAATACTCCTTGGCTGGCATAGGGCCTACATAATTTTGATTCGCCAATGTGTTGAAGAGGTGAGGGAAATAGCCTTTCTTTTTCTCTGGAGGCAGGTCAAACGCTTTAGGGAGTGCAGAGAGGGACATGGGGAAGTAGCTAAGTGAATCAATGAACCGCACATTATCTACTTCAATTAGGATTGCTTTGGTCCCTCGAGAAGTAACATTAGGTACAAATTTAGTTTCTTCCATTAAATACTTTAAAATAAATTGGAAGTCAAATCCCTGTCCATTATGGGCGATCACACATACAGTCTTGAAATTTTTCCTCACCTGCATGACATAGTCCATAAACTGTTTGACAGGGTCTTCTTTGAATATATTTTGCCTTTCCGAACAAGTTTCACACTCACTTCCTTTGATGCACTTAAAACAATACTGCTGGGACACGCACAAGTTGACTCTATGAACTTTAGTTTCACTATCAGAAGTCAGTGATTCGTCTTGGCGGGTCTCCAAGTCAAAAAATATAAACAAGAAATCGCGGTCTTTAGGGCTTTGCTTATCGACACGCATGAAACACTGGTGGTCAGCCGGTTTATAGTCTTTGCAAGTATTACAAAACACTTCGCCACATACGTGGATTGACTTACGTTTAGTTGGAAAGTCCATTTTTCGGCAATCATGGCAAAACTTAATAGATTTACAAATTTGTCCACGATGAGCTATCAAACACTGTTCGTTTTTAAAGTGGCGACCACAAAATCGGCAACTAAGGCCACCATGTTCAAGCTTACATGGAGGAGATATAGAATGACAGGAAGAGCATTTGTTTGAGCAACGATGGTCATACTTTTTGTTGTAAGGGGAATGGCACGCTTCACAGTAATAATTACAAACAAAAGCAGCGGTGAGACTAGTAATTACATTATAATGACCATTATGAAAAAGCAAGTTAATTTTAAGGTTAGCATCTTCACTGCCACCAAAAAAGTATACATCACGGCCTTTCGAGTTGTAGTTGTAAACAGTTATTCTGTACTTTTTAAGATGGGCTTGAAGCTTCTCAAGCTCAGGAATGCCTGCACCTTCCTCTGGGATCTCTACCCTCGCCTTTGCAATTAATTTTTTAGCTTTACGGGTTTGCCTAAGGCCTTTATCCTTTCGAATAAGTTCCAATTGGGGGTCATTTTTTGCATACGCTTTTGCCACTACCAAAGCCCTGGGGAGACATAAATTATCTTTATTTTGTATAACAACAATTCCCTTCCTCGCCTTACACTCTTCTTCAAAGGTATTATAAAATCCAGGGCGTTTTCTAGCACCACGACCTACAGGCACATTAACTCTTACCACATCAACTCTAAATGTATCAGTTGATTTAATATTTTCAGAGTTTGACTGGACTATTCCTCCGAAAATACTCCACAATACGTCACTGTTAACTTCAGAGGCTGGACGTGGAACTACATACCCTGACTCTTTTGTTTTTAAATTTATACTATCTAATGTAAAGCCTAGGTAATCACTAGGATGGCATTCGGATTTCGCTCTCTCGACAATTTTAGCAAAACCTTGCCTAAGCCATTCAAATTCTGACGTTCCGGCTGGGGGGTTTGTAAACTTAAAAATAGTTTTAAGACCATACAGTCTGAATTTTTTTATGTACGTCCGGTCTTCGCTAATAAAATGGATTGGTTCAGTCATATTTTTAGAACCCATTTTAGAAAACGATTCCATTTTTATAAAAATACTAAGCTTATTATGAAGCGAAAATAGGATTTTTATAGTAAAAGTGAGGTTATGTTACCCGCACGTCTGTACAGTACCACGTCTGGAAAGACACTGAAGCAATAGAGCTGATAGCTCTGGTTTTATAGAGGCTCACTAGGGACTCACTCTGGTATTACTATATGTACAGTAAAAGTACAATAAAAAGTGAGGTTATGTTACACAAGATCAGCACGTCTGTACAGTACCACGTCTGGAAAGACACTAAAGCAATAGAGCTGATAGCTCTGGTTTTATAGAGGCTCACTAGGGACTCACTCTGGTATTACTATATGTACAGTAAAAGTACAATAAAAAGTGAGGTTATGTTACACAAGATCGGGACGTCTGTACAGTACCACGTCTGGAAAGACACTAAAACAATAGAGCTGATAGCTCTGGTTTTACTAATATATATCTACAGTAAAAGTACAATGAAAAGTGAGGTTATGTTACACAAGATCGGCACGTCTGTACAGTACCACGTCTGAAACTGAACCAATAAAACTGATAGCTCTGGTCTTATAGAGGCTCACTAGGGGCTCACTCTAGTTTTTACTATATGGACAGTAAAAGTACAGTAAAAAGTGAGGTTATGTTACGCAAGAGCAACACGTCTGTACAGTACCAAGTCTAGAAAGACAATGAAGCAAAAGAGCTGATAGCTCTGGTTTTATAGTGTGGCTCACTAGAGACTCAGTCTGATTTTAATAATATATTGCTAGATGGCAAGTGCAGTGTAAGGTTATGTTATGCAAACCAACAGGTCTCTAGTACTACGTCTGGAAATACACTGAAGCAATATAGCCGATAGCCCTGGTTTTATAGGTATTCAAGGGGGCTCAGTCTGGATTTACTCTCACTAATACGTTAATGGATAAAAATACTAGTAATAAATAAATATGAGGTTATGTTACTCTATTAAAAATACGCCTAACAATCCTACGCCTATAAGAAAGCATAGAGCTAACAACTCTAGTTTTATAGAGGTTCACTCTGTTTCTTCACTAATATATTGTTAGAATAAGATTACAGTAAAAATTTGAAGTTATATTACGCAAGAGCAAAATGTCTTACCACAGCTAAAAAGAAAATACTAATGATACAGATTTTATAGTCAAATTAAAAAGCTTATGTTAATAGATAAATATTTTTGCTCCAATATTTTAAAGCGCGCAGCCCATGGGAGCCTAGAGTGCATGTATAAGGTGACCAATAACGGTAAAAAACAAATAATTATATCCTATATACAATAAACACTCTTACCCATACACATACACGCTCACTCACAGTTAAAATAAAGGATACTAATACGCAAACAATAATTCAGAAGATCACCAACGGGACGTCCGATCACTACATAGGCCCACCACACAATGCGCCAGGGGAGCGAACGGTTATTATAGAGAGGGAAAGCAATATATTTAGACATCACCTTATTTGGCAATGCAAACGATATTCTGTTAGTCCAGAACTATTGGATGGGCATATGAGTCACCGGATATTGCGGAATAGTCACGTAGCCCATTGGGACACGTAAGCAAGGAAGTGCGTTATAGCTGCATCTAAATCTGGCGACACACCATAATTTACGAGCACCACGCAATCACTGCATGGGATGAGGGGGAATGGGACGGAAATAGACGCCGGCTAGATGTCCAGCACCGCTCTCGCTATTAGGCACAATTATATAGTTTATTAACAATACCTTTATTGCACGACCAAATCGGAAACTGTGGGCGGTTCCCGCGGCCCCACATGGCGCGCACGGCCATACTAGTGTGGGTGTCACCCTGCTGGGCGTGGCCACACAGCGGCGGGGCGTTGTGGGTAAACACGGCGCCACCATCACATGCTGCACTCCAGCAGAGAAATATCGAACTACAGGGCACTCCAGCGGTGGAAATATCAAACTGCGTGGGCCGTGACCGGGCAGCTGTAGCGCTGCACTCCAGCGGTGAAATATTGAACTGCATGGACTGTGCTGCACTCCGGCGGTGAAAATATCAAACAGGACCGTGACCGGGGCAGCTGTGGGTAAACGTCACCCGCGGCGCTGCACTCCAGCGGTGGAATATTGAACTGCATGGGCCGTGACCGGACAGCTGCGGCGCTGCACTCAATCGGTGAAATATCAAACTGCATGGACTGTGCTGCACTCCGGTGGTGGAAATATCAAACAGGGCCGTGACCGGGCAGCTGTGGGTAAACGTCACCCGCGGCGCTGCAGCGGAAAAATATAGAACTGTTCATAACACACATTAAGACGCAATAAACTCATCAGTCTGCTGGACTAGCGGTTAGCGTTGTGGCGCACGAACTTGGAGGACCGGGTTCAATTCTCCGGACCTCCACTGGTACTTTTTACTAATAAAATAGTCATTCACTACAGTATAATGTTAGGTTAAATGCATAGACTACGGTTAAATTACCTGGAATTTATTTCCCCATAAGAGCCCATGTTGGGTCCTATATCGCGCGGCATAACTACTCCCATCAAACCTAAGTACTCAGGATGTCCCGCAACCATTGGGCCAAACTTTACCACGTTATTTGGGAAGAAAGACTGAAATCACTTGAAAGATATAGTAAAATTCATATACAGACAGGTATGTGAAAACTAATCGAAGTTTAGTACATTATTTACATATTTAATAATCGACCGATAATACATTGAATTATCTTATAGTTTTCCCTAACTTAATCCAATGGTTGCACAAAACCCTTTATTTTTAAGTACCGTATACTGTTCTGACACACCTGGTCTCTTTTGTTTATAAATCTTGCGATTTTGATGTTTTACACCGAGACTACAATTAAATACTACTTCTTGTTAGAGACATGTTTTAACCTTAATAATTAATATTTTGAGCCGGTTTGCTCGATCACTTTCGCTCTCCCGGCTTTCAGTACAGTTCTACTGATAGACCATTTATGATTTGTGTGTCATGATTTATACTTCTTTAGATATTAGTGGTGTAAAACATATTTTTATCAAACAATGCCTGTGTCTGTTAAGAAATTTTACTAATTTCAAAAATACCGTTATGCTGAGCAATGAAGGGCGTTCGTATATATTACCTAGGAATACTATGCAAAACTTTACATTCATCAGTAGATATATTTTTTTCATGTGGTTCCTCAGACAGAGACTCCTAATGTATAGTAGTACTGTCTGAATACGCGTCCTTCATGGACGGACTAAAAAAAATGTTAAAAAATAATAAAAATTCAAGAATAATATAAACTGTTATAATTGTTCCCACTTCCCTGTTAAACTCTCAAAAATGTATGTATGCATACAGTTCTAACGATTGGATTACAAAATGATGAGGAAACACGTTTCTTAGCACCCGTTTTAGCTTTATAACTGGAATGTAAATTATTATAATATGAATTATTCAATAGTTGCGTTTAATTGTGCAAAGGTTCATGGTAATCCACAAAGGATGAACTTACACGCCAGTTTCGGTGCACCATTTTTGTAATGCAACTGTAAAATTATCAAAGATTTACTTACTTGGCTATCGGCTGGGGTTACGTAAACATTCTGTGTATTTGATCTTGGTAAGGTCGGGACCCCAAATAGAGATAGGGTAATCCATAGATGGCTGCAGTATTGAGTCTGACTTCGCCAACAGTTCGTGTTGCAGTTGCTTCCAAACTAGCCAACATGCTTCACATTTTGGTAATATTTTGTAATGCATAATATTTTTAAAGAGTACTTCAGTACTAGTGACAATACTCATAATTTCAATACTCCCTTTTATTGTGGAGTTTATTTTGTAACACATGATTTAGGACAACTTTTGTATTCATAAGCACCTACAGTATATTCTATTATTTTACTGCGAACGGAAAAGTGAATTATGTGTTATGTGACTTTCTTTTTGGTTGGACTGATGGACCCGAACTCCACCCACAGGCTTTCTGCCCATGTGGAGTTCTAATTCCAAGTACTCTTGTTAGTTAACAAGTTATTATATATATGATGTAAAATTGGTTTCTGTTCTGTTTTATGAAATAATAAATTAATTTCATTTCATTCAAAATTCATTTCCATTCATTTCATTTCATTCATCACCTTTTTTGGTGGTGAATGAAACACACACACACACACACACACACACACACACACACACACACACACACAGGCAATTAATATTTCCTCAACATTGATACTGAATAATATTGAGTCAGAGTGACTTCGATTCACGTAAATGTTTGTTACCTTGTGCCTTTGATCCGAAAATTTCGCAGACGTTGGTGTCGTTTTATTTGAAAGATGTAACACTAAAACTAGGAAATGTTGATAATAATTATTTTCAATAATGTATATTTAAAAAAATTGATGAGGTAAAGCAGCTCACAACACGCTATTTAAAAATGTATTCAATTGAAAAAATTAACCAAATTCCAATGTATTCACAAAGAGGAATATTTATTGATTTTATTTAAAGTGCCTATATCTATTTAACGTAGCTAAATATGTTTAATCGTTAAGTCGCATAGTATAATTTTATATTAAATCTATATCTTTACCAAAAATACACCACAAAATATTAACCTAATTGTTTGCAAATAATTAAAAACCTCCGAAGTTGATTCCCATGTTGCCAGGCTATGGTATTATTGTGATAAATTAGAGTTCAAGGCTAAACATATCATGTTGGTGAACTACGGCTACCAACAATGGTCTGATAACAGCTCGTCATAACCCAGTTAAAAATAATAATTAAATGGTTATCATATCAGATTTAGATATATCATTAATAAATGTACTTAAAAATGCTATTCAAGGCAAAAAAGGTCTAGCGTAATTTTAAATTTTTTTACATTTATATAGACTAGGTAGTGCCTGTTACCTTTCTAAATTGATAGGTATTAAAAACAAAATATTATTTACTGTATAAATATATTTTCATACTTGACATGATATTGACAGTAAAATAATTAAAGAAATGTCATAAATGAAATTATAATAGAATGTAGGAGTAGCATCAGGATTAGCAGGCGTTCTTTCATAACGTCCTGTACTCATTTTACGATTTTCGAGTCAGTGAAACCTTAAACTATAGTGTAGACAAAAGTTAACTGTAAGTTTAATATTAAACTAAACTACGTCTAAGTTTAACCTAATCATGTACTATCACAAAATCTAGTGGGTTGATTTTGCTTAAACTTTTATGCATTTAAGAGTGTTTTGGTCCAAAAATAAGTAATAGCTTCAACCTCAAGAGTAATCGATTTTTGTCTAAAATTGAGTATAAAAGCTGTATTTTTTAACTATGGTCTTGTTGGGTGCCATTTTGGTAATAAATGAGCGATGAAAAGCAAACAAAAATAAAAGAACATTACTTTTAAGAATTGTTTTTAAACGACTGTTAACTATGAAGGGTCAAAGTGGGTTGTGGACGTAAACTTGTGCCTGATACTATCGTGAAATTATGACAAAATTGAATTGAAACCAACGAGCAAGGATTGGTCAACCCCTTATTGAAGATTAGTACCAGGATAACCGAGTCTTGTTTGTTGGTTTTGATTCACTTTTGATATAGTGTCATGGTAATAAAGCTATTAAAGACCTTTCGGGGAAGAATTAAGTTATACTTATACTAGAATTTTTATTTTTTGCACATTTAATGACTGATTTTTTTTTTTTTTTTTTTTTTTTTTTTTTTTTTTTTTTTGACACCACTTGCATTTTTTTATGACCTCCGGTTTAGAAGTTATGGTTCGTACAATATATGGTACACTTTCCCTGTAAGGCCCCCCCAACTAAAAATAATATATATATATATATATATATATATATATATATATATATATATATATATAATCGCTTCAAATGGGATTGAAGCGATTTGCGAAATATATTCATCTAATTTCCGTTTTGTAAGTTGATGGTTTTATACATTTCTTAGCCTATAGGCAGTGAAACATAATGAATATATATATATATATATATATATATATATATATATATATATATATATATATATATATATATATTAATTTAATGGTATAAATTCATAATAAAACACATTTCTGTAGTAATAAAAAGAGTTTTATTTACAAGTTTGTTTAATTTTAAGTGAAAATAATTGAATTTGGCTAGTTAAAATAAAATGGGTTTCTACATTTTGAACAAAGTTTGTATTTTTTATTTTTTTCTTTTACTTGAAATTGGGAAAAAACTATATTAAGTTACTTTTTCTTATTCCAGAGGTCTTCCCTTAGGGATAAATAAACAACTCACAGACTTATTTCTGATGGAAGCTCAAAAAACAATTGTTATTCCTAACCACGCACAGTGGGATTTGGCATTTTTACGCACGTCACAAATGTCTCTTTTTTTCCACCCAGGATTTTTGCATCTTGAGGTATTCTTGCCGTCTCCAAATGAAGGAAGATGTTCCTTGCCATCATATCTAACATCCTCCACTGGTTGAATGGCTTGTTTCCTTTTCAGATATAATGGAGGGGTGGGGGACTCGGTGGATGGGCGACCTCTCTTTCGCGGTGGTGTCTGAGCAGTCATAATCAATGCTTCACCAACATGTTCGCGAAATTGAATCAAGTCTAGCTTCTGTGATTTTGGAATGTTGAGCTTGGTGGCATCGGCTAAAATAAAATAATCTACTAAAATAACTAAAATAATATTACCTCCAGCTTCACCAAGCTTATCAAAGTCATCTTCCTCGTTCAATTCTTCAATTTCTGACAAATTACCATCGTTAGGGCATTGAGAATTTCTTCGTCATCATAAAATATCTCATGAAGTTTACGAAACATGGTTGATAAGAACTAACAAACTCATTTCCAGTACTAATCAGTGATAACGTGAAGAATAAAAACCCGGCACTGTCCTATATATGGGACGCTTATAAAAACTAGTTCTATGTTAAATAAATGTTCATAACAACTGTTGCTATGGTTACATAATATTGTTGAAACCCTCCTCTAGTCAAAAAAATAATTCATGGCTGTAAACCAATCGGTTTACTGTAAATAAAATAGGAAACTGTGGGCGGTTCCCGCGGCCCCACATGGCGCGCACGGCCATACTAGTGTGGGTGTCACCCTGCTGGGCGTGGCCACACAGCGGCGGGGCGTTGTGGGTAAACACGGCGCCACCATCACATGCTGCACTCCAGCAGAGAAATATCGAACTACAGGGCACTCCAGCGGTGGAAATATCAAACTGCGTGGGCCGTGACCGGGCAGCTGTAGCGCTGCACTCCAGCGGTGAAATATTGAACTGCATGGACTGTGCTGCACTCCGGCGGTGAAAATATCAAACAGGACCGTGACCGGGGCAGCTGTGGGTAAACGTCACCCGCGGCGCTGCACTCCAGCGGTGGAATATTGAACTGCATGGGCCGTGACCGGACAGCTGCGGCGCTGCACTCAATCGGTGAAATATCAAACTGCATGGACTGTGCTGCACTCCGGTGGTGGAAATATCAAACAGGGCCGTGACCGGGCAGCTGTGGGTAAACGTCACCCGCGGCGCTGCAGCGGAAAAATATAGAACTGTTCATAACACACATTAAGACGCAATAAACTCATCAGTCTGCTGGACTAGCGGTTAGCGTTGTGGCGCACCAACTTGGAGGACCGGGTTCAATTCTCCGGACCTCCACTGGTACTTTTTACTAATAAAATAGTCATTCACTACAGTATAATGTTAGGTTAAATGCATAGACTACGGTTAAATTACCTGGAATTTATTTCCCCATAAGAGCCCATGTTGGGTCCTATATCGCGCGGCATAACTACTGATGGGCATTCAGCCATCAAACTATTAAAGGATAAAATAAATTACTTCTGCATTTCAGCCACTCTGTGAAGACCACAACAAGACTGTCAGGCGCGCGTCCACCTCTGTACACATTTCTCCAACGGCAAATTCTTTCATCGCCGAAGAATATTTCATCTCAAAATAGAAAACTTTCTCTTGACTATGAAAGTCTGTTCTGATTGATTTTGCTTACTGTTCATCTTGCATGAAATCATTAATAACCTAATTGCTTCCCATTTACACCTCTTGTGGATTCATATTTTAAATTCTCAATTATTGTACCACAATGAAAAGTATTAAATTTTTTTGAATTTTCAATGTTTTATTCTAAACTTTTGATTTAATTCAAACATGTCCCACGTCCTTGCTGGATTACATTTAATTTGCTTTTACAACGAGTAAAAAAATAATTATTTTTATGACTGCCCCAAAAGGTTACAAAATGTTATTGCTTGTCCTAATCGTATTTACTGAATTTCCTCAGTAGTGCAAATTTGAGGATGCTGGCTCAGTTCAAGGTCACCTGAGGGATGACGTCATCGAGGTCAATGACCTCACCGATGACGTCATCGATGACGTCATCGATGACGCAATCGATGACGTCATCACCAATGACGTCACTTCCATGACGTCACACCCATGACGTCACAGAAATGACGTCCTGATGACGTCATCACCCCTTACGTCACCAATATGACGTCATCGACGCCACTGAGGTCAAGGTCACGCCGAAACTTAAAATTTTTTGGCACTTTTGCCGTTTCTCGCACTACGCTCCGAGTTTCAGTCACATTACCCGTGTCCTTGACGACTTGGAGCGAATTTGCGACGAGAAACGGCAAAAGTGCCAAGTTAAACTTGAGTTTGCGACATGACCTTGCCTATATGGTCAATAGGTGATCCCTCAGGTGACCTTGAACCAGCACAACACCCCCAAATTTAATATTACCGTTACTTTGAAAACTTAACAACGGAGAGCCGACACCGACGCGCACCCTACGACAGTCACCGAGCGACTGACCGTCCGGCCCCGCGCACTGTAGGTATATGGGAAGTGGTGGGGGGAACTGCAATGACCTTGGGAAACTTGAAAATGTCAAGCCAGGTAGCACCGTTTTAGTGCTACCTTAAATTTACGTGTTAAAGTGTGATGACCTTGAGGTTGACTGTGAATCTGGGACTTAGGATTGTCTTTTAACAGTTTGACGTTTTTGCCAGAGTTTAACTGTAGTGACCTTGAACTGGTTAAAATCAAAACTGCACAGCAGACTGCACAACACTGATGTGCACCCTACGACAGCCGCCGAGCGACTGACCTCCAGGCCCCGCGTACTCTAGGTATATAGGGAAGTGGTGGGGGAAATTTCAAGGTCATTCAAACGGATTTTTAAAAAAGTGAAAGAGTAGAAAAACTACTCTTGTGATTCTATAGTAATTTAATTGATAGTGAGTGCTTCGGTATGCCAAGGTGATCTGTACCGACATCCTGCTAAATAATGTATGCAAAAGCCCGCGAAATTATCGTTGCAAACTTTGCAGCCGGTTAGAAGTTTTAGTGGAAATTTAAGGCAACGTTCAGGGCAACAAGTGTACATATGCCCTCTCATCTGGTACACATGGAATGTCTTCAACTCTGGTTTCGGCTTCTTCCATGACTTGCACTTACACATGCACTGACCAAAAGCTTCACATTTTCTACAAGCCAGGCCATCCACCACATCAATGTCATTCGGCCATGTAAAACATTTAAGTTCACAACAGTAGTTGAGTTGACTCTCCATGTTGCTGTGATGAAGGTGCACGATGAAATGATGCTGTAGTCAGTGAGAGTGCAGCTTACATAAACTAAGGTGAGTGGAGGGGGAAATTTCAAGGTTATTCAAATTGTGTTTTAAAAAAGATGACTAGTCGTCCTCGTCGTCCGTACTACTTTCCGATGAAGAAGAAGGAGAGTCGTCTGAGTCCCGCTCTGATGCTCCCCAGATGAAATGTATGTCTATTTGAAAGCGAAGGCCTGGATCTTGTACCATCAACTCCTTTAATCTATTACATATCAATTCCACTTTGTACACATTGTTAATAATCAACACCCAAGGCTTTGGCTGAACATAACGTGTAGTTGAGTCAGCCTCTCAGACAGTTACATCTTCCGGTGATATTGGAGTGTATAAATGTGTAAAATTCTGTTGCTGAGGCTGGCTTGAAGTTAAAGGTTCTGTGCCGACCCTGGTTGCATCAAAATTCAAATCCATTCTACATTCAAGAGGTCCAGGGTTCCCGTTGAATACAGAGAGTAATTTTTGATACAACACTTCTACTTCTGCCACATCTTGTAAATGAACGGTCCACCGCAAGGGAAATGCTTCGTCCGTAGTGGAGTCAACTTGAGAAAGAGTCCTGTCTTCCATGGTAGCTAATTAAGGAATGAGGTGAGCTGCAGTCAGTTGTAACAATATTGAAAAGTAGAGGGGGAAATTTCAAGGTCATTCAAATTGGGTTTAAAAAAAAGGAAGGAGTGGAGGGGGAAAGTTCAAGGTCACCCAAATTGAGTTTAAAAAAAAGGAAAGAAGGTCACTCCCCATCAGCCTCGTCGTTGTCTCCTACATCTTCATCCGCATCAGATTCACTGTATGGGTAAATTGGTGACATTGGTGAGTATTGAGGTGAGCGCTGGCCGTTGTTGTCCTCCTGCCGCAATGTAACTTGCGACCAATCATAGTTTAAATTCATTTGTATTATGATCCCAGGGTTGTCCCTGAGTATTTCTTTCATCCTTTGACAAACTGTTTCTAAATAGTGCACACTGTCGATCGACAGTGTCCAACCCGTGCTTGTTCTAACATCAGTAGTGGAATCGGCTTGGGTGATGGTGTTGTCCGCCATGGTTGCCAGTGGAATAAGGAATGATGCTTGATGTGAGACCCATACAGGAACCTAGTGAAGTAGTGGGGGTATGGTGGAGTAGTGGGGGAAATTTCAAGGTCATCCAAATGGAGTTTTAAAAAAACGAAAACCTACAAAGTAACATTAAAATTTTCCAACTGATGGTGGTGGGCGTTTTCTTCCACAACCTTGCCGACAGATGTAACTATGCCGTACAGTATGAAAAATACAACCATAGTAAGACCAAACAATAAAAGATAACCGTTGAGTATTATGATATTTTCTGAGTGGATCTGCTTTCTTCTTATCGCCCTCTCTTGCATTCTCTTTTCTAACTCGTGTATGAAGTCACAGCATGCGTGAGGACATCTTTCATCTGTTGGTAGGTTTGGCCGTTAAAGATGGAATGAGGTATTCAATTGCGGTGTCTCATGTATACCAATAGTCAAGTGGTGGGGGTAGCAAAGCAGTGGAGGGGAAAGTTTCAAGGTCATTTAAATTGTGTTTTAAAAAATCCTATCTTGTTACTGAGCTTATATGTCAGTAAAAAGATAGGTGTTTTTTCTATTTTGTTTGTTCTTTTACTTCTTTAATATAATGAAAAAATAAACATATTCTACAACAGTTAGAACAAGAAATACAACTGCTAGTCAGCTGAAGTAATCCAAGTTGTCCGGCTCGGTCTTCATCGATGTTGGTGAGGAGTGCCCAGGCTCTTCTTTATGTTGCCGAAGATTCTTTATATTGCAAGCGTAGACTTGCACGTTTATACGGTAGCCTCGTGCCACCATCAGCTGCAGCTCTTTGTACAGGTCGTTGAGCTCCTGCTGAGTCTTGATTGTTACTTCCTCATAACTGGCGCAGCTTACATTGAGAGACATTTTGATGTTGACTGGTCGACCGTTGGAGTTGAAATGAAGCCGAGACACAGCGCTTGGAGGTACATGAAAAAGTGGTGGGGGTAAAAGTGGTGGGGGTATGGAAGGTCTAATTAAATCGTTCTAAACTTTTTCCATTGGTACAATGGAATTGAACAAACAGCACAGGTGTCTTTGATGTTCTCAAACTTAAACACCGGTGCTAAAAAACCAAACTGTCTTATACCTCCGTCCAATACAAATTGTCGAAGGTCACCAACAGCTGCATCACCACACGGTAGACAAAACCTTTCTCCATTGTTGAACTTGTACCAAGAGTACTCTGAGTAGCCTCTATTTTCCCTCTTGTAGTCTTTGATATCTTCTTTTATTGTCAGTGGGATATTTTCTTGTAAACAAGTTGGGAACAAATCTTTGTGAGTTATAACTCGTTGTAAGCGAAGCTCATACAAGGTGCTCATCGTTTGCTAGTTGGCAACAGACTGACCGTTTTCCGCATCCAAGCAGGTTTGAATTTTAGTGTGGTAGTGGGGGTAATCGTTAAATGCAAAGGTAAAAGGTCAAGGTCACTCGTGAAGTTTAAAAAAAATGCAACTTACCAATATGTGACAAACTTCACATATTGGTATGTTGCATTTTTTTCTTTTTTCCTTTTTTAATCTTTTTGTCTTTTATGATTTATTTATAAAACATTACAATACAATATGTACAACAGTAAAACTTAAATCTAACACTGCTGCTTGTCGGCGATGTGGATGGTCAACTCGGTGGAATTGCTACCCGTGCAACCGTGGGAAACCAGGTAGAGAGAGCCGGGTTGGATGGAGCGTAGATCCTCGTTCTATAGGAGATGGACGAACCGTTTCGGCAGGTACACCTGGAACTTGGGCTCATCCCCCGGAGTGAACGGTGCCTCGCTGAGACTGCAGCAGATAGCCTCTCCAACTGTAGTCTCCATCTTCTTCATCTCATGGATGATATAGTGCTTTTCATCTTTTAGTTCAGAGCACTTCTTCACAGGTAATATTGTTGACTTGGAGTGAGCATTGAACTGCTCGACCAAAGTCTGAAGGAACTGGTGAGATGCCATGGTCAGGTTACAGATCGTCTTCTTGCTCGGAGATGTTGTCGTCTCGGAATCTCGAGTAATACTCATGCCAGGTCCCGGTCTGCTCCTCATTTACATAACCCCCGTTACCCCCACCACTCCCCACTTCCCCACATTGAAGGTAAGAGGCGAGTTTATAGGCATTTTTCAAAGCGCAATGTCTATCTTTATCATGTTCTGGGCTTTTTGTACAAATACATATGGTTTCCAGCATGTATTGATAATTCTTATCCAATTCCACATCATTAACCGGAACATGAGTAAATCCTTCGATCCATCTTTTCTTTTCCAGCCCCTTTGTGTAAATATTGGTAAACTTGTCTGAAAAGTGATGCATAATGTGATACAAGTCCGTGTAACTTGTAAAACCATCATACCAATCGATATGATGGAAGTGTTTTGAAATACATCTGTTGGTAGTAGCGGCTTTACTAGTTAAAGATGAATAAGAACATGGTGGTTTAAATTAAAACGAATAAGGAACACTTGTATTCATGTCCAAAAACACAATTTCTTTTATAATGAATCTATCATCATTACCACGAAACGCTTGAAACTCAATAATACCAGGCTTGGACTTTACTTGTTCTTCTTCTCCCTTGTCCATTTTGAAGGTCACACGTCTGCTCATTATGAAGTCAGGAGGTCAACTGATTTCCACACCACGGTAGGTACTACTTTTATACTAGGCCGTACAGTTGTTGGCGCGTTGGTGTATATTTAACGTGGGCACCGTCCCCAATAGGCCTAACCCCACAAAATGTTGGTTATTGTTTTAAAAACTAACCATTGTCATTTAAGTTTCCATCCTTATATTTTCCTTGTTTTCGTTTTCATCACTAACACTTGATTCTTCTCCTCCATCTTCCTGTTCTTCTTGTACTGATTTCTTATGTAGTTGAGCGTACTTTTCCAATTGTCTCCACACCTGTACTTCATGAGGAACTCTATTAAATATAGAAGTGTCCACAGGTCCGTATAATATAGGTGCGTCCGGTTGTTTGTCCAAAGTGTCTTCCAGATAATCTTTAATAATCGAACTTGAAAACACCAGTTGTCTCAAGTATCTTGTTATAGGTTCAGTCGCACAAGTTAAAATAAAAAACTCCTCTCGATTAAGTTGAATTTTGTTATCATGTCTTGTTGTGTCTCTAAACCGCAGCTGATGATCACCGCGATGTTTAATAATATTGATTTCCACATTTGAATCCAAAAGCCCTATTCTTGTCTTTCTTCATAACATGTTACTACTTAAATAGCATTCTAGCAGATGCAAGTGTTTCATAAACGATTCCCAAGCACTGTCCGTAAACAAAATCATTTTAGGTCCATGAGTTAAAATCACAGTAGGGGAATAATCTGTTGATTTCATAACACCGATTAAAACACTTTTGTCCAAACTGGATGAGATTGGGTAAAATATTCGCAAGAATACTTCACTCAATATGTTAGGAGAAATATTATCTTCAATATTCCTTTTCCTTTTTTGTGCATTCTTTCTTCTTTTACCTTTTTCCTCAACATCATTACTGGCATGAAGTTGTCCGCAAACGTTTTGTTCACCTCCTTCCTGGTGACCTTGAAGATCTAAAAACTCAGATGTCTCATTCTCAATATCTACCACATTTTCAGGTGTACCACTAGGAGAAGCCATATTGAATATGATGCTACCCATACAACAGTAGGCAACAAACTGATGAGGAGCGGCCTGTACGCTCTGCTTTTATACTCGCGGAATGGAACAAAACCGGTTTTTTACAGTACATTTTTAACAATTCCAGTTAGAGGTGTGTATGTTACAATTTTATCATGTAGAATTAAACAGTATGCAGTTGTATTAGCCGGTATAGCCGTGTTGAATTCCATTTCTATTTTTATATCCACACTTGATGATTTTACCGATTCATTTTGTTTAGAATAATCGATTACAACTATAGGGTAACAATCTAAATATTTTTCTGGTGATAGTAAAGGTGCATTTGCTTTACCGTAATATGAACTTTGGAATCTTGCATACATATCGTACAATATGCTGTATTTTTTATTAGCGAATGACACATTTAAATTGTCGTATGGGAAAAATTGTGAATTTAAATAAACTTTAATATTTTTTAGGTCACAATGATCAAATTGGCCTGCATGTTTGGTGATGGTGTCCCTTCTGCCTGTTTGTAAACCAAATATAATATACCTGGCTCGTTCTACATAATTAGATGTTTTAACAGTCCAAGTGTGACGATCCGTAGTTGGCAAGCTGGGATGTTCATGGAATTCCCAACTTCTAAAAGGAATTACAATATAACGATCGGCCTTTAACTTTCTTAATAGCAGCATCCTATGCTCGTCAGCTAATTTAACATGTGGAACTCTCCATACAATTTTGTCTAATCTTTAAAATTTCCATTCTAAGTCTGCATCCGTTGTACCGTCTGCAGCTTTAATAATGTCTTTATTGTTTGAAGATCTCAACAAAACTAATTCTTGTTTAACATTTAATATTATTTTTCTATAGTCTTCAGCAAAACCAAGCAACAAACGTAATGGAATATGAAAATCAAAATATCCCTTTGTATCTGTGCTGATTGTGTTATTTTCAGGTAGAACCCATCCTGCAGGTTGTAATAAATTTATTTCATTAGGTGATATAGATGTTAATCCGTTCAAAGTTGTTGCAATACCGACTTTTTTAGTGGAATCAACTGTTACACCTGATATTTCATATCTAATTTCATCAAACAGGAAAGCCATGGGATTATTTATAAATGGGACTTTTGTACCAGTAGTACTACCATCCTTTTTAGTAACTTTCCCTTCAATATACAAGTAACTTTCACATGGTAGTGTGTAAATGTCTTGATTTTGTATGGGGATACGAATTTCATCGTTATTGTTTAATTTCGATGAAGTGTAAGGGTTGTGGGTGTGATATTCTTTTTCCCATAGGGTTTCGTCGAATGTTGGACCCTGCGCTATATCCAGTATATCCATAATCGGTTAATTTTAATCCAATTCTCTCTAAGAAACGAATGTTCTCGCGTGTTAACTCCTCAACAGCTGAAGAGCTACTAATGCGGTTTCCCGTAGGTTGTTCGCTTTTAAATGTTAAACCCATGATTTTGTATTAAAGTGTCGATTTTAAATGTAATCTAACCGTAATAGGCTCTTCTCTGAAGTCTACCAAGTTACCGTCTTGATCCAATACGCTCAACACGATGTCTGAAATGAAAGTGGTGTTCAACGGTAGATATACCAGGTTTTTTGGCTTTTCAACAATTTTAAATCCAGGTGGTACACTTGGGTAAAAAGTATGTATTATATGGGTGTTAGTCCCATCCCTGTAAGCTCCTTGTATAATGTTACAAGTTATGTCTATACTATTGACTTTTAATATTGTTACTGTTTTCTTACCGGAATGTGTTACATCTGGTTCTAAAATTGGCTCATCGTTGGAAAATCCTAATAAATCACCAATTGAGTTTGGTCGAGTAAAATCTATATAATATTTGGAAGTAATTTCAGCTTTCATCGTATTATTATTACCTTTTAATGTTATATTGTCTTTTCCCATTTTAGTTTGCAAAAATTCATTTATATGATCAATTTCATAAGAACCTGTGGGTAACCTGCACTCTTGTAAGTCTGTAAATTTCCCACTGGCATCTTTTCCCTTATAATAATGCAATACGTTATTTTTACCTTCCGTAACATTGGGAATAGAGTTGTAAGTTGTAAAATCCAACAGTGCTTCCTCCCAAAACCTTCCTTTTTGCAAGCGTAAAGCTGGAAAAAGGATACTTCGTAAAGTGGACGATTTTCCTGTTAATGATACCGTATAGGAAGACATCTCAATTGTGACTGATACTTTTAGCTAGAAATTCCAAACATAAATGGCCGCATATTGAAGTATTATCAGGTTGTTCTCTTTTATAGTTATAATATATGTTTTTAGCAGATTTAAAGTAACTTTGAAGTTCTTTTGGTGGTGGCAAATTACCGAAACTATCAAAATAATATACATTGTTGTTTAGTTTCTTATAACAAACCCAATGGGTGCCAGGCCCTTCAGTATTATCCAAATTTACAATTCCAGTCTCATTTTGCCACATTTTCTTCGGTATACTGTCTTTTATGAATACACCGCGGAAAAATGGTATTTTTAAACAGGAAATATATTTAAATAATTCAACATTGGTTAACGCTTTATGTGGTATAACCAATTGATTTCTTTCATTTAAAATGCACGATAAGGTCTTAGGTAAAGACCTGCCCCGTTTTTTACCATTGACCACACGGTGGGCTTCTTTCTGCCTTTTCTGCTAGATCGTCGTCTTCTTATATTTCCTCCGTGTTTTCTTGTGGTTGACCTCCTTTTTACCCTTCTTCTCCTCCTTCTTCCACCTCCTACTGCTGTTTTAGCCTTCATACCTTCTGTTACTGCTAAAGCTGCTGCTTTTTCTGCTATGCTAGCGTCACTTGATTTTACTCGTTGCCAAGCTATGTTCGCAAGCTTTCTGTCTGCTATCGATCTTTTTTTTGAATCGGTAAACGTGGAATATGCGATATCGTGTTCTTTACAAGCCTGATCTAACTTATTTATGCCAGGATCACCTCTTTCCAGTCGTTTTTTCAATTTAGTTCCTGGTCCGCAATACTGATAACCTCCCGGTATATGAAATTCGTATGGTAATGCGTCTATTGCTCTATTTACTATGGATCCTACTGGAATTCGATTTAAAGCTTTACTTAACAGAGAAACCGCTGTGGATGTAATCCCACCTCCTCTCCTTACAGTGTCTCGATATGGACTGATATATTGAAATGTCATAATGCACTTTTATAGTTGAAATTCGCAACTTATGTGTTACCTCTACGACAAGTTGAACATAAATGACGTCATTTATGATTTTGATCAAATTAATACTAAAAGGACCCCAAAGTGTGGATCCTAGAATTTGTGTTGTTTTATTAAAAAAATACTTATAAAGGATTTCTTGTTTTATCCATGTATTTCTCATTTTTTCATCAACATGTTTATATTGTCCGCTTGCAATATAATTATGCACATCGAACATTATATTACCTATCACTTTAACAAGGAAATTAACATTTACAGCGTTATCTACATAATCAGGGTCTGCAACTCTTGTTAATCGTTTGTTATTGCAATTTCACCATCTATGTCCACCTGGCTCTAATTGTATTATCTGTTCAAAAGTAACAACATTACCAGGCAATGACGCGGGAGCTATATTTATCAATTGTTTTCCTTTACCATCCCAAACATTATTCTTTAATCTATGTCCATCAAGAACTTCATCCTTTTGTTCAAGTAATATAAACTTTTCATTTCCTTGCACAAACACATTCCCCTGCCGTGATACCACTTGTCTTGTTTTACAAATCCAGATGTCTCTTGTTTTAAAGTCTCTTTCATTTGACCAACTGTTGCACCATCTGATGGTGCTGAACCATCTTTTACATTCGCCAAACAATTACCAAGACAATCGGTAACTCTCACATCACGTGTGACACAATGATCTTTTATATATTTGAGATTTACAGCATCATTTTCATTCTTTGGATAAACTATATCGTTAATAACAAATTTATAAAATGAAAATATATCTTTTGTCTTTTCAGGTATCAAGGAATGTAAATAGCGTCTATTTACGCTGTCTTTTGCATCTTTAGGGTCATCTATGTTGGATATACGTTTATTGTTGGCACTATACGTTTTCCCATTGAATTTTAACATATTTTTTAATTCAGATGACAAATAACCTTTGTTTATCGCATCACCGTTTTGATTTGGTTTACCAACGTTGATAATTCTATGATCTTCTGCGTCATATGTGTTATTTTGTAGTCTTAATGTTGGCGATATTTTTCCTTTAACATTTTTAAATTTATTGCACCGTTTTCATCCGAAGGATCTTTTATGTTTTTTAACCTTTTATTACTCATATCATAATCTCCATCAGGTGTTTGTGGTAAACCAGCACTTCTTTTTAAACTATTCGCATAATATAACCCATCCGAGGAGTAACGTCCGAACTTGTCGACACTCATGGTGCAACTGAATAGTACTCTAAGGAGTAACGCATTTTTATGAGATTACCCCACGGTTTCGGAGTTCATCCACTAAAGCCACCCATTCGTTTTCCAATCCAGTATGACCCGCTTCTTTAGCTTCATGTATTAGTTTCATTCTATCCACCAATTTATTGATATTATTGTAATAAATCACATTTGTGTTATATAATTTCTTCATCAAACCTGTACCCGTAACGGACTTACTTCTTTTTCTTGGTTCCTGAGCACTTACATCCAAAGTGGATGCCACAAACCTCCGTTTTACAGATTTTTTTGGCACTAATGGCATTGCTTGTCTTCTAGTTGTTGGTACTAACTTGGATACAAATTCTTTATATTTGAAAGACTTAGATCTAAAAAGTGGCTGGTCAGGTGAATACTTCCTCTTGTATGCATAAGTCTGTTCCAAAATCTTTTTATATGCCTCCATGTCTTTTTGTTTAACTAATCCTTTAAAAGGTTTATTTTCAAATAATAATTCAAATAATCCCCTTGTACCCTTATATATCTGATCACCAACAATAATATTATCATGTTCATCAATGTTTACCGGGCTATTACCAACCATTAAACCGTCTTCTGTTAATCTTACTCCATAACTATGGTGCGGGGAGGAGCACTGAGTGTCCTCCCCGCGCCGGTACCGGTTGATGCGCGCATCCGTCTTTCGGCCACCCATTCGTGTAAAAAATCTTTGTAGTGTTCGTAAAATGTTCGTGTGTTTGTGTTGTTTTTTAAATGTACTTTTAACCATCGACAACGTCAACCTTGACGGCTTAACGCAAGGACCAGCATGATATCTCCCCTCTGACGTCTACGTGAACATGACACAATACTAGTGTCGAAACCTAGGTCGTAGTGAACGACTTCGATTGAACTGGAGACGAAGGTAATCTAAACCAAAAAATTGATATTTTGGTTGTTGTAGTGATTTTGAAAATACATATAGATTATTAAAACGTAATCCTTTAGGGTTTGTAATTAAATTGAATACTACATTAGTTTTTCCACAGTTGGAAGGTCCGGTAACCAGACAGCGCACGGTGTTTGGTAACAAATTGCCATGTTTCCCACTATTGAATTCTGAATTATCCACTGTGAGTTCATCTATATTATTAATAGTAAAAACTCTCCTTTTTTGGTATTATCTCCATCCTTTGTAATGGTTCAACCTAAAATGATTCTCTATCGTTATATCAAATCCTTTTTAGGTATCCAAGAATCTTCTGTCTTATTAAATCCTAACCATCGTACTTTAACCTTATCTTTTTTCCGTTGCAACACCTTTTCAACTAAATATACATCGCCTACTGTTGATTTTAACATTTCATGTCCATAAAACCCTCCTTCAAGCAATTGTCCTTTATTATCTTTTAAAATATATGTCTCAGGTACTGTAGGTTGTACTTTGAATACAGTAAAAACCTCATTGGTCCAATTTGGCAGATATCTTTTACTGAATACACCTTTATATTTACTTATTCGCACTTTATCACCCACATTAAATTTTTTAGTCTTTAGTTTTTCAACTTTTGGTTTAGTATTCATTTTTATACGTTTTAATACCAGTTTTTCATTTTTGCTAGTCACCTGGTTTGGTTTCATCCAAATAGTTCTATGAAATTTGTTATTGTACTCGTTTATAAGTTTTGGCAACATATCAATCCATATGTGCGATCCTCTGTTGGAAAACATTTTATACATCGCACTTTTTAAAGTTCTGTTGAATCTTTCAATTATTGAGGCTTTTACCTCTGAATTTGTTGAATAATGGTTTATATTGTGTTTTTTCATTAAATTTGCAAATTCCTTATTAAAATATTCTTTTCCATCATCGGTTTGTAAATGTTTAATAGTATGTTTGTCTCTTTGTATAGCTATTTCCATTGCTTTTGTAACACTTTTGCCGCTTTTATCTTTTAGCGGTAAAGCATCTGCCATTTTTGAAAAACAGTTAATAACAGTCAATATGTATTTATATCCTTTATTTTGTTTGCTATAAGGAATCATTTCGATTAAATCCGCTTGATATAAATCATTAATTCCTTTTATCACCGTATTTCTTCGTGGAAACTTTCTTCTTGCAGGTTTATGAAGTTCGTTGACAATTTGTTTTTTCAAGTCCTTCATATTGCAGATTTGAATGTTTCTTGTGTCACATGTATAATCACAATGAATGTTGTCTTAAATATTCACATCATTTATATAGGTCAAGGCCATCCAAACTTGTGTAAAAAAATGGGGAACACGGCATTGGACTTGCCGTGTTCACCATTTTTTTACGGAAGGAGAAAGGAATAAGGTCGAAGTTGTAGAAGGACGAAGAATAGGTTACTAGTCGAAAGGGTTTAGAGAGTAGTGGCCAAAAGGAAGAGTATGAATTTTGTCGGGCATAATGTGTCTTTTATCATCCCGAGCTGACAGTGCTTTTTTAGTTTCAGTCAAACTGTAGACTTGATGTTTAAAGCTTCGGATATTATTGAATGTGGCCGACATGGTAGTATCTTCAAACAAACAGGTCTTGTAGTGGTCAAATGTCACATGTTTTTTCAAATAAGATGTCTTCACTCCTTTTGCTTTCTTGACTGTCGGTGTGTTGTTTTCGTTGTACATCTTAAATGAATACAATTTTGACATTAGTGCTACTATTTCTTCTAATGGCATTCCGTTTGCTTCATCTTTAAATTTTCCAATTACTTTTTTATTTTTTTTTCATTATAGTTTGGATGGTTCTTCGGATAGTCAGAAAAGTCGAAGTCTTCTTTGTATGGAAAAGTCCTTAGGTCTTCATACATGTCTAAGGTCTTTATCCAGTAGATAAATGCGTCAGTATCCATGTATGCGACTCCGATGTTGTCCCTTCAGTAGTGTTTAACCATTTTGTTATAATGGAAATCATACATCAGGGTTTTACTAATATCCAAAATCGACATACCGATGTATAACGGACGATCCATCACTATTGTTGTTTTCTTCATACTGACTGCAACTAGATTTTCGTTTATAATCATGGATGTTCCGAAATTTGGTTTTTGAACTAATTTTTCCAATTTTCTAGGGTCACTTACTAATTTTACATTTTTGTGTTTTCTCTTGTTTTCCAAAGTCTTCCCAAAGATGGCGTTGTTCATTAATTTGTAGAAGTCCTTTTCAAATGCTGTTGTCGCTGCAGCTCTTCTTGTAGTGTTGGAATCGATGTATGGTTTCAACCAACAAGACTGGGTGAATTCAATCGCTCTGTGAATTGTCACTATACGTAGACCTAATTCAAGAGCTTGTTGAACTACCCAGTAGTGAGCCACATACCGATCTTTATTCTCCAAGGTCATCATCAATTTTGGCCATCTTCCTGTCGGTAAAACTTCAGTCTTCGCTAGGAGAGGCATGTCGTAGTGATGGTCATGAAGGTGCTCTGGATATTCAAAATCACAGTCCAAAATATAACCTTTTTGACCATTTTTTGGAATCTGTGAGATGTCACCTATGGTGGCCGGGTCAATCCATTTAAAGTCAGCATACGGAAGCGGATTTGACATTGCCCAACCATAGAGGTTGTTTGCGTCAAAGTAGCCAAGGTAGAGTGATTGTTGTCTCTCGTCGAAGCCGGGGATGTACTTGTTGTTGGCTTTGACATGACGTGTTACGGCTTGTGTCAAACCGCCCCGTACACCAGATTCCATCATGAGCACCATATCAATATCTGTTAAAAGTTCCAATCGACAGTTCCTGGAGACGTGTACGAGTGTAGAGGGTCCAGTCCATAGGCGGAGAAGCAGGTGTTTCGAAATTCTTCCATCACATCGCACAGCAGCGTTACATCCAATTTTATATAAAAGTCTGAATATTCCCCTAAGGTTTGAATGTTTAGTTGGTTCCAAACATTACAAGCATGATTGTAGTCTTCAATGGAGATTTCACTTTCGTTTAGTTTGCTGTTGAAGGCTTCAATCGGTGGCAGACTGGTTTCTTCAAACTTTTCTGTAGAAGTTATATAATCATAGGGGAAAACTCCTTTCCTCAATACTAGGTCCAATTTATCTTCAGGTACAATTTTGCTTGTTTCTTTTAAGTCTTCTCTTCTTAGGTTCTCTGACAATTTGGCTAAACTAGATGGCATAAATCTGTAAGAGTCTACGAAGCGAAGTTTAATTTTACCTACTGTTTTTGAAAAACTGATGTACTTTTCCAATGTTGTAGCAAGAACATCAATTTTACCATCATCTCTTCCTAACTCTGGGATAATAAAGTGGGAGTCGTAGCCGCTAAGATTGTGTAAAACAACAGGAATAAAGTTTGGCAGTTTGTAATTTATATTGCATGAATTACAAGCAGCTCCTCTGTATAACCCTGTCAGATGACCGTGGTCTCTTACTTTTTGGTTTTCTTCACTAAAGGTCTTCTTGCATAAATAACATCTTGTCGCTACGTTGTATTCTTCTTGTTGATTTTGGTTTAAAGGTTCCATAGGTACGACATTACCGTATAAGCGTTGCGCCTTTTCAGCAATGTCATACAACAGGTCTACAAAATACTTAGCGGCTTCTTCCCCACGGTAGAGTATTGGAGTGGATGTTAAACCATAGTCTTGCAATTGGTTCTCAGACAAGGTTGACTTCACCAATAGGCAAAAACTATTGGGCTGGTGCAACTGGTATTTTGTTCTTCTAGTCACCTCACCGTCCGGCAGCTCCTGTGGTATTAACGTAGATTCAAAATCTGCGTAGATGACCAGTGGAATACGATATTGGTGGATTGTTTTGTTGAATTGGATAAACGCTCGAGATGGTGGTGGCAGACTAACCTTCACTTCATAATTCTCGTTAAAGAGTCTTTTGTGTTCCGTCATCCATTCAGATCCTCCACGTCTTAGTTCTTTATATGTGAAACAGAAACATCTTTTACACACTGTTAACCTACGTTTATGTTTTGATAATTGATTCCATACTAAGGCTACAAAGTCCTTTATCCATACATAATGGGAATTTTCTCCCTTAGTTATCAATAGCAAATCCGTGTGGTTTCTCTGCTCAACTTTTACTACCCGCAAAGGATAAACGTTGTTCGAATCATCCAAACCAAAAACATTGACTGAAACGCCAGGATTTCTCTTTTCAAATTTGTCAATGTCTTTCAAAGTAACTGGGTAGGTGAGGCCTTGAAAGTTGTAGCGGTGTTCATTCTCGTAATATTCTCTACCAACTCTACAAGGATTATCTTTAACATACTTAGTTAACATTGCATACTTGAAACATTCATTACCTTCATTTTGCACATTCCTACACGATTTAGTGTTTTGGATTTTCTTTGGTAGAGGGATAAAACTACTACCCCTTAAACCATATCTATGCTTATGAACCCTTACATCCATACCTTCAATTGATGACAAAGTCCATCCAGATCCTCTTCCTTCATGTTCTTGAAGTTTTGTTATAAGTTCCTCCAAGCATTCTTCAATAATATCATCGATGTTGGAGGTGAAGGTAAGGGTTCGGTTTTTGGTAATGAACGCTCTCAATGCAGTTTCACCATCAGTATTGTTAAACATAGCCTCTAACACCATTCCAAATTTAATAAAATTTAATCTTTGTAGTTCTTCCCTCAAGGTTCGACCAACAAGTTCCTTAGCCTGGGTTATGAATGTTTGAAGTTCCAATTGAACATTATTAATTTTGAAATGTGTTACAACTGGTCCTAGCAAGGCTGTGGCGCGCAGTTGTCTCACATCTTCCAGTTCTTCTTCCATGTCCTCTTCTTCCATGTCCTCTTCTTGCATATCCTCTTCTTCTTCAATAGGTCTTCGAGTATTGGATGGTCCAGCACCAGCAAATTGGATCACACTAGGTCTTCTTCTTTGCATTTGCTGTAGATAGCTGTCCCAGTAGTCCATTTGCTTCTGGTGCTCTTCCAAAAACCGGTCAATTGAGTATAAGTCTATTTCATCAATGATAATATCTTCTTTTCCATCTTCTTTTACATGTAATTCTTTGTGTAGGGTAAAAAGATCTTCGTCTTGAAAGATTTCCCCACAAATGTCGCAAAGAGCCATTTCAAACAGTTTGGCTTTGAATGCACACTCTGCGAATGTCCACGCAATAATGAGCAGCGCGCTCACCGGGTCCTTTATATCCGAGGCAGAAAGGTGGGGGAAAGTGACGTCATGTAGATCCGGGTTATCAATCATGTGGTAAATTTGGCTTTTACACAACCGTTTGTAATACATTTATCAGCAGGCTTGATAAATCGATGATATTTGGTCTAAATCCACTAATTTGTACAAGTTTTTTCAAAGACGTCTGTTTGAAAATGTTTATGTAGGTCAAGGTCATTTGGAATTATTATTTTGAGCGGGGGATAGAGCACTCAGCAGCATCAATTACTACAAAGTGCTCTATCCCCCGATCACATTTTTTTTACTTTTTGTTAAAACTTCTTACAAGGGTGAAACATCACCATCAGAGTCGGAATCATCCTCATCACGAAATAGGTAGCGCTGACAATACATAAAACTTCTGGCAACTAACATCCTATCTATTGGACGATGAGGAGTGTCTTGTTCTTCTTCTTCTTCAATTTCAAGTTGGAATTCCATTTCAGACTCCGATGGTGACTCCAATGTTTCGTAGGCGTGCAAGTCCATTTCATTATCCGTTAAACCAGCTTTGTCCGAGTCCGTTTCAATGTCCATTATTTCTTCTTCCTCCTCTTCCTGGTTAACCGCAGGTAGTTGGTCCTCAACTTCTATAATTTCTAAAGGTATTACCTCCAGAATAGAAAGAATTCTGTTGTGATGGAACGCAGTGTTGTCAAGTGGAGCCATGGTATAGAAGTGGTGTATCCATCAAATTGGTTTACCCTTTTTATACCCCCACCAAATATGCATTTATGTGGGTCAAGGTCACGTAAAGATACCCTTTGAGCGGGGGATAGACCACTAAGCAGCATGCTAGTCCATTGCTGCAAAGTGATCTATCCCCCGCTCTGTTCTACACAACCTCGATCAAATCCAAGTCCTACTTTAACACATTTTATTCTGCCAAACACTCATATACAGCCGTACACAACATGTATTTCAATATGACTTTTCCTTATGAGCTTGGTAGGGAGAATTACATTAATTTGATACTTATTTCTACCGTTACACTTGCTCCATTCTCAAAAAGATGTAAATAATATAGTCCTGGATACTGTTTTGTTTCACGTCCTGCATGTTCCTTAATAAAGTCAAAAGCCAATCTTTTTGAATATTCATTATGAAACACTTCTCTCACACAAACAAGAATTTTGTCTTCCAACAATTTCAGTTGAATTGATGTTAGTTTGCATACATCATCCTTGTCTATCAGGGGTAGCTTGTAGGTGAAAGTATTTGGCGGTAGTTTTTGCGTTCTGTCAAGTAAACAACAAAATTTTTTATACAATTTCTTCTCATTGTCTGTAATACTATTAATACCGATCTAGTACGATATAGTACGAAGGTTTATAAGGTATACGACGAGACATTTTATGTAACCGGTCTTCTTAAGAATGAGCTCTTGGATAGCCACTTCCAACGAAAGCTGGAGCGTGAATGAGAAGCGCGTGCAACCTGGAAGCTTTATATCCCTACCGGTCGCCCCTTAGGGGTGGGAGCGGGGCGGAGGTGGACCCCCGCCCCCGCCCCTTAGGGTTCGCTCCGGGGGGGGTGGGGGGGGCGCAGGGGCGGGGGCGCGGGGGGCGGGGGGCGCGGGGGCGGCTGGCGGGGGGGGTCCGCCCCCAACAAAATGGAGACGGGGGGGGGTCCGCCCCCAACAAAATGGAGACGGGGGGGGGGGGTTCGCCCCTCAGGGGTGGTTCAAGGTCACCAACTACACTTCTACTCTAAGTCTGAGTGTCTCAGAAAAAGTAAAAAGTAAAATTTTCTAAGTGTTGGCTCAAACCTGTAGGTACTTCATTTACATCTACGAGAATATTCTAAGTCCAGAGGGGCGGGGGTGGGGGCGGATGCGGGGGGGGCAAAGATGCAGGGGCAGTCTTTACTATATTTAGGTCAAGGTCACGGAAAAACTTTAAAAAAATAAACCCCGCCTGGGGCATTTAGGTTGCCATCGCTGTAGTCTCCTAAGAGACCCAACTATGGACAACAGCAGACTTGTGTGTTAGTAATACCTAACCATTAGAAGTTTTGAAAACTACTGTATTTAGGTCAAGGTCATTAAAAAATATTAAAAAAATAAAGCCCCACCTGGGGCATCTAGGTTGTCATCGCTGAAGCCTCCAAAGAGACCCAACTATGACAACAGAAAACATCCAATGTTGTCTGACCTTCACCACGCAAGAGTTTTAAGCATTTACTGCATTGCTAATAAATAACTTTTTCAATAGCTAACAAAAGTCATTTACATAATTTTGAGAGAGGTTGAGGACAGCCCTAGTGGCTTACGTCCTCGGTCTGAGTGCAGAGGCCGCCGCAATTTTGCCTGCCAGCGTACAAACAGACCGGTTCCCAACCCAGCCGCAATTTTGCATGCCTGAGAGGACCCATGCTAACGTTGGTATAAAATGATTTTACACGGGGGCCTACTCCCGTTCCCTATTTTTAATATTTAAGTTTAGCAATGCAATAAATTTTTATGACTCGTTACTAGGTCAAGGCCACACGAACATTAAAAAATTTCGGCCCCCGTACATCCATGGCGAACCACGAATGTTCGGGGGCCTTGGGGACAAAAACACAAATATCTAACAAAAATTCATTTACATAATTTTGAGTTTCCAGAAGGGAAACAGAGGTTGAGGACAGCCCTAGCGGCTTACGTCCTCGGTCCGAGTGCAGAGGCCGCCGCAATTTTGCCTGCCAGCGTACAAACGGACCGGTTCCCAACCCAGCCGCAATTTTGCATGCCTGAGAGGACCCATGCTAACGTTGGTATAAAATGATTTTACACGGGGGCCTACTCCCGTTCCCTATTTTTAATATTTAAGTTTAGCAATGCAATAAATTTTTATGACTCGTTACTAGGTCAAGGCCACACGAACATTAAAAAATTTCGGCCCCCGTACATCCATGGCGAACCACGAATGTTCGGGGGCCTTGGGGACAAAAACACAAATATCTAACAAAAATTCATTTACATAATTTTGAGTTTCCAGAAGGGAAACAGAGGTTGAGGACAGCCCTAGCGGCTTACGTCCTCGGTCCGAGTGCAGAGGCCGCCGCAATTTTGCCTGCCAGCGTACAAACGGACCGGTTCCCAACACAGCCGCAATTTTGCATGCCTGAGAGGACCCATGCTAACGTTGGTATAAAATGATTTTACACGGGGGCCTACTCCCGTTCCCTAAATTTAAATTTAATTTGAGCTGTGAAAAAAGCTCAAGGGGGAGTGCTAAAACAAGCGTATACATATTAAATAAATATAACACAGAATAAATTAATAAATAAACACATATAAAGAAGTATTACAGAATAAGTTTGGGGACAAAAACTCAAATAACTAACAAAGTTTCATTTACATAATTTTGAGAGAGGTTGAGGACAACCCTAGTGGCTTACGTCCTCGGTCCGAGTGCAGAGGCCGCCGCAATTTTGCCTGCCAGCGTACAAACGGACCGGCTCCCAACCCAGCCGCAATTTTGCATGCCTGAGAGGACCCATGCTAACGTTGGTATAAAATGATTTTACACGGGGGCCTACTCCCGTTCCCTGAATTTAAATTTAATTTGAGCTGTGAAACAAGCTCAAGGGGGAGTACTTATTCTGTAATAACATTCTGTAATATAATACACTTACGGGATGAGTTGAGCTCAACATGGTAAATGCTGGAACAAGCTTATACACATTAAACACATAGGTTACAAGTATAAAACAATTCTTAACACCAGAACGCAAGCGCAATATCTTATAAATAATACAAGTCTTAACACTAATACAAATCTTAAAACTAATAAAAGTCTTAAAGTTACATTAGACTTCGCTAAACAGTGAAGGCGCCTTTCAGTGTTTAATGATGCCCATAGCGGTCCGTCCCGATCGTTCACGTTCAACGCTCGGGAGCGGACTGCGAGGCGGCTGTGGCCGGGCCGCCTTATATCCCCACCGGTCGCCCCACGTCACTACGTCATGGGGCGGAGGCGACCGGCATGGGGCGGGGGCGGGGCTCGCCCCTTGGGGGGGGGTCCGCCCCTGGGGAGGGGTTCCGCCCCCCAAAAAATGGAGACGGGGGGGGGGGGTCCGCCCCCCAAAAATGGAGACGGGGGGGGGGTTCGCCCCTCGGGGGTGGTTCAAGGTCACCAACTACTCTTCTACTCTAAGTCTGGTTCAAAGTCACCCACTACATTTATACTCTAAGTATTGGCAGTACCCCCACCATAGTCGAGTCCCTATGCTACACGACGGTGCTCAGCCAGTGTGTCTCAGGCTTGCATGCGGTAAGCATCGCTGTTCTCCAACTCTATACATGTAAGTATTTTTACAAGTTTTGAATCTAGGTCAATACACTTTAACTCTGGGACAATATCGACTTGTAGTATTTCTGTGTTTTGACTCAAGGTCATCACACTTTAACTCTAGCACGTCGGTTATCGTACCAGAGGTGCTCAATAACCTAACTTGTAATGTTTAGGGTGGCGTTTGCACGCCACGTGGTATCGCCATGAGTGTCCCGTCCAAATTTTATGTTAGATTAATTTTACTGTGATCTTTTCCATTTCCAATTCGTTTTGCCTAAGAGTGAGGTGTCGTTTTATAAAGTGGTATTTCTCTAGAGTTATTGGGGATTGCAAGATTACAATTACTTTATTTATATGGCTCTTCACCTTAGAGTTTAACAGAACTTCTACTTTGACTTTTCTTCCTTGCCCCTCACAGCCTAAGCTGTACAGTAAAGTTTCTTCTAGTGCCACCTCGGGCCGAGAGAACAGTGTGTTGACTGTAGGACAGCTCATGGTTAAGTGATGCGATACTCCGGCGTACAACCTCACCTTCCCCCACCACTATGACCTTCCCCCACTCCTGCTGTTTCCCCCACCACTTTTCCCTTGACTCATGCGCTACCAACAGTCTCTCAGTATTGTGCGGACTTTTGTGAAGGGAAGCCATGTCGCAGGACAGTTTAGGTAAGAAACTTAGCCGTGTTAAGTCTTTATTAGTTGCTCAGTGTCCACCGCTCAAGGTCAAGCGGGTTTCAACTTTAGCCAAGTGGCGTAAATTGTTGCGCTGAAGATCAGTCGCTCGGCGGCTGTCGTAGGGTGCGCGTCGGTGTCGGCACTCCTTGTTAAATTTTTCAAAGTCACAGTAATATTAAATTTGGGGGTGTTGTGCTGGTTCAAGGTCACCTGAGGGATCACCGATTGGCCATATAGGCAAGGTCATGTCACAAGATCGAGTTTAACTTGGCACTTTTGCCGTTTCTCGTCGCAAATTCGCTCCAAGTCGTCAAGGTCACGGGTAATGTGACTGAAACTCGGAGCGTAGTGCGAGAAACGGCAAAAGTGCCAAAAAATTTTAAGTTTCGGCGTGACCTTGACCTCAGTGGCGTCGATGACGTCATATTGGTGACGTAAGGGGTGATGACGTCATCAGGACGTCATTTCTGTGACGTCATGGGTGTGACGTCATGGAAGTGACGTCATTGGTGATGACGTCATCGATTGCGTCATCGATGACGTCATCGATGACGTCATCGGTGAGGTCATTGACCTCGATGACGTCATCCCTCAGGTGACCTTGAACTGAGCCAGCATCCTCAAATTTGCACTACTTTCCTCTCCATAGAGAACAAGCGCAAGCCCTAAAATTCACACTCCATTGTAATTTATTCGTCTTTGTGAGTTCATGTGGGACTTTTGAAAGTTATATAGTTTGTTTTAAAAACTTAATTTAAAATGCATTAGTAACAGATGATTGTAACAGTTTGATACGAATCAAGCAATCACTTTCATTTATAACAATTTTCAGTTTCTCGTCTTAAAGAGAAGGAATTAATAAAAACATAAAGGACAAAGAAAACTATAGTTGCTGTCTACCGACTGAAATTTAAGGTTTTAATATTAAATTCATTGTACCACCCACTTGTAAAAACAGAATAAAAGCGCACAGTGGCTTAAAACTGAATTAAAAAAGGAAAGGTAGCAGGTCTGCTACCCGCGCCGGGACCGTCCGTGTCGCCATGATATTCCTATTAATTCATGTAACTGTTCGTATGCGTGTGTGTCTCAATGTTCGTGTTTGTGTTGTTTAATTTTAACTTTTGACGACTACGAATGCTCTGAAGATGTTGTGATAACAACGAAACATGTCAGCAACGTAGGAGATTTTAACCTTTTAATGTTGGATGATTGACGGAGGTAAGATTACCATTAATTGTTCAAACATCATCCAGGGGCCACAAAATGGATTTTAATTACATGTGTTTATCATTCTGTATGTAGTTCAACCTCGTTGAATGAACCTTATTATTAGGCCGGCCGCACACCAAAACTGACGCGACACGACAAGGCGCGGAAAATCACCTTACGACTTTGAAAGCGAAGGTAATTACATTTGTTTGAATGTAATCCCCACACACTTTCGTTTTCACTTTAGTAGGCCTATAGTGTGCGGCCATTCTATTTAAACATATGTTATTATCTTTGCTTGCAAAGTCGTAAGGTATTTTGTCGCGCCTTGTAGTGTCGCGTCCGCTTTGGTGTGTCGCCTCTATAGATTTTATAATGTAATATGCTCATTACTAGGAATGATTACAAATTTTAGGACATCATTAAGTGTTAAATTATTAAATAAAATACGAATTCGTTTCGATATGAGTCATATTATTGTAAAGGTTCTAGACTAATCCATTACGATTAACGTTTTGGTTTCTTTATCTGACGTTAGTGAAAAGGAAAATTAGATTAAGTTCCTGGGTGTGGCTACGTTTTGGTTCGGTGACCACCTAAGTCATAAATGGCCGTAATGTTTATTACTTCATTTTATAACGATTTACCAAATTTAAATTGTTTGTAAATAGTGTAGTAAATACATTACTGTATACAGCCTGTGACACAATCGTTGCATAAACACTACGGAATAATTTTTATTGCCTCCATAAAAAATTTAATTTGTCACTAAATCCTGTTAAATCAAATTATTGTACAGTCCGCGGCCGAATGCTTCCCCAGCTTGTGCAACGTGCCTCTTGCCCCAGGTTCCGTTGAAACTAAAAGTAAGTTCCGAACTTTCCCCTAACAACCCCATCTCGCAACCCCGTTATATATATCGGCAACGGACGGGCCACTGGCGTCAAACCCGCTCACGATGGATTTCAGCAAGCTGCTCTTGGCTATGGTGAGTCTTTTCTTAGGTTGTTAATTAGATATAATTTTTAATTGAAATAACGTAAATCTAATGAATATATTAGGTACTAAAAACAGCTCTTGTACATTAAAAAATCGTACTTGTCAAATATCTTAAACAATCGAAGAATATCATTTTTTAATGTAAAAATTTATGATTTTTAAAGTTATTTATATTTCATTTATGATTTAACTGTTTTCTTTGCTAACTTTTCTAAAGTAAAAATTGTTTAAATGAGCGAAAAATAAGCCTGTTTCTTAATTAAGCATACAGCCTCAAACTATCTAAAAATATATATATATATATATATATATATATATTGAAAAATATATAATTAAAGGCCTAGGAATCATTAAGCAATATGTATGCAACATTAATTTATCAATTATTCTGAAGTTTCATTGATATGCCAGAGATTTTTTAGTTTTAATTGGTAGTATAAAAGAATAAAAAATAACTCAGTGCAAAATGGTAAGCTGAACACCAGTACTGGAACATGTTCAAGACTTCAATCTATCGATTTATACGAGATTATTTTATGATGAACACTACTATGAAATAATTTACAAACAAATCAATTAAAACCATTGTAGGTATTCAAATGTAACTGAAACTCAATGTCAAACCCACTACACCTCTTATACTGTCCACTACTCTGGTGGACTTACTATTTTTCGAGTTTTTGTAATTGCTATATTTTTGACCGAATCATCGAACTGAATAATAAACAATAACTAAGCCAATTAATTATTTAGTTATTCCACTGGACTTAATCTTTGGTTTGGATAGATAATAAATTTTAACATATCACCTCTCAAGATTGGCATTAAGGAAATCTCCACAATAATAGCTTAATGCCAAAAAATTCGTAAAAAATCTGATTTTCATCCTATTAGACATGCATAACAGCCCATAGAATATTAGCGACTCTCGGCAACACTTCAAACAACTTGTCTAAACAGAGAATTTCTCTGTAGCCGTATCTCACTCAGCTAAACCAGTAATTATCGACAATAGATTAATAGTGTCATAAAAATCACCGTTAATTCTCAGAGGTCGTAGTCATACCAATAGATGCAGATTGCCTTTCTAATTGGAGCCACGGGGCGATCGGTATAATCTGGTTGAGGTCTTGGGCTTCCCAACAGCTCTTCCACTACTGCGAACCAAAACGTTCAATGTTTGCGGAACCAGTCTGGAGATCGTGACATGGCGCGTGCCTTGAACCGGATACATCAGTAAAGCTTTCTTTCATTTAATGAAAAGTTGTGATTAAAACAACATTTATAGAATTTTATATTTTACCATACATTATCCAAAAATTATCCTAGCAGACGAATTAAAAACCAGACCTTGACTCGATTCTGAACAATTTATTTATTTTATCTATTTATTTACTTGATTTATTTTTAGTGAGAGAGAAAATCTGATAACATAGATTTTAAAATAGTTCTCATCAAAGGTGATTGAATATCACCAAAACTGAATAAATCAAAGAGTGTCTTAGTGTGTGTTTTATGTTTTTAATAAAAACCCTATACAAGCTAATGTACAACTCAAAACTTGCCAATAACCGTATATTATTCAATATTGCATCATAATCGAAAATTTCAGGTGTGGGACGGGTTGCAAGAAGCTTAGACTTCGACGAATTTAGAGATTTAGACCAATCAACTAATAGACTAACAAATATATATGATTATTAAACTTTTAAGCCTAATACTACTTGAAAATGTTACTATAATGAAAAGTGAAAAAACCTGTTTTAGTTTTTTTTTACATACAGGTTAAGGGGATTTGGTACTAAGGCCTAAAGTGATCAAATTTTACAATTTACTTCAATTTTATACTTTTTCCCCAAGGTCTTTTTAATCTTATAAGTTTAAAAAAGAATTATTGTGATTTTTAGAGTGAAAACGGATATACTTCAAAGTATAATTTTTGGTTAAGTATATTGTTTAATGTTGTAAAGGCAGTGGTTTTATAATATAAAGCTAGTAAATACCTGTATAAAAAAAAAACTAGATAGTCACTTGTAAAAAAAAACAAAAAATTTAGCCTAATTTTTTAAATATAAAAACGTTGTTTTGTCTTAATGTTGTTTTCCGAAAGTTGGGTTTTTTCGGAGTAAAATTGATACATCTCAGAAACTAATTGTTGGATTTTGTTGAAATTTAGACTACTTACTCTTGACACACGTAGCTAAAAAGTTAGCTAGATTAATGAGTGTAACTTTTATGGGTCAAAAATAAAAATAAAAAATAGAAAAGTTAAGATTTTTTCACATGTTTAAATTTTGATACAAGTGGTTTCTGGAACTACTGTTAATCAACTTGATTCTATAGTACCTAAATTATGACTTGTCTGTCCTTTCAGTTAATAGAGAGTATTTGCACATGCGGTAAATGAATACGTTAAACGCTAAACGCTATTTAAATAATGGCGGATTTAGGTACTTTTGCTGCTTGAAGGCACAAAAGCTCGTTGAAAAGTGATCAATAGTAACCATTAGACACCATTCATACAATTGAACTATACTGTGTAACGAAGGCCTAATATGCCGAAATTTTCAACTTAAAAATATCGTTTAGCATTTACCTGTAAGATTTACCGTATGTTGCGAATACTATCTAATGTAAACATCATTGGAAACCTGAAAAAACTTTCGGAGTAATATCACTTAGAAAATTACTCTGAAAATTCACCCAAAAACATAGTTTTTAATTTGTTTCAATATTTTAAAACTTAAAATACTATTTACAATTTTTATAGCATGTTCAACATCACAAAAAATGGTACAAGATTTTTTTCCTTACTAAAAAATTAACTCCTAGTTTGTAGAAAATGCCCTTAGGATAAAATCACAACTGCTTGTGTATGTTTTCCAGCTGCTGGCGGTAGCCGCAGTGTGTGTGATGGGATCGCCGGCACCCAAGTTCTTCAAGAAGCCGCACAAGTTCCTCTGGAAGTTCCATCCCTTCAAGACCGTCCACGGTGGCAAGTACGCCCTGGTCCACCACACCATCCATCACAAGGGGCATCTCCACCACGGATAAGGAAGTTCCCCCACCTAAAGAAGGGTCATCCTTTACCTTCCTAGAGTCATTCACTCTAAAACTAGTCTGTTAACTGTTATTTGTATATATGTTGACTATTGTTTACTTGTTATTTCACTCTTTTTGAGTTATTTTGTATAAATAATTTACATTACAAAGTCATTTTTATGAAAGTTTTGTCATTTTCACCTTAGTAGTTTTCATTAAACGTTTGAAACTGAAATCACAATCAAGGTTAAAATGTAATACATTCAAATGAAAGGGTAAGTACATTATGTAGTGTAAAAATATATGATTGAATTTTAATTTGTTTTTAGTAGAGAATGAATCTTGTAAAAGCAAACCAAATAATCAAATCAAAACATTGTAACAAAATTTTTCTATTTAAAATTGTAAACAATATTACATTAAGCAATTTGTTGAAAAAAAATTGTGTAATATAATAACTCTTTCAAGCTGGTTAAAGTTTTACTATGACTCATTAATAGCAGATTGTTTTAAGCTTTTGTTTATTTCTTTATGGTTTTCACTACGAAAGATAAAGTTAAACAACAATGAAGGCTTAAATTACCTGTTGTACCCAATATTGCGGAGATAAACAAAAGAAGGGCTGTTTCATTCCTTTGATGTTGGAAATGCCGCTTTTGATTCAGGCCGGTGACGTAATCCATTTGGTTTCTATAAGAGTAACGTGCACGAGCTTTTTTTTGTTATCAGGCTAGTGACGTTTTGGGTACAATTTTCCATCGTTTCACCCGCTAATGAAACAGCCCTTGCTATTACATTACAGCAGTTTTCCCCAGTCCTGTATTGTACAGTCCAGAGATCTAGATAGGAATACTTATACAGCTGTTTCGAAGCTAAAAAGGCTTCACTTTCAGACAAATATACAAACACCTAACACTATATGCCTCACTTAATCCCCAATGTTGAAAGTTGAAGTTATATTTATTTAAACTATACTCTACATGGAAATTTCTCCATCAAAACTTACACATAACTTACTAAGCTATTTATACTCCGTAACCTTGTGATTAAAAGAACCCGTCTTTCACACTAAACTCCCTTTGAATCAAAACATACTTAGTTTTGAAACGGTTATGCTATGAAAAGAAATCGACATGTACACGTACCTTGACAAGCTAAAACATCCTATGGAGCTGAAAGGACCAAGGATGGCCTCGATGATGACCTCGAGCCTCAACTGTAGCGATCGGAGAAGAACAGAAGATGAGAGGAAGACAGGAACCTTGAGGCGGCGGAGACATCCACGCTAGGTAGGACTGAAGGCTCTCGTAGACCCTGCTGTCGGTACTGGGACGCGAGGGCTTGCTGCCGCTAACAGAGAGGAACTGCTTGGGACTGCTAGAAAATTAATAAATAGAAAGAAGTTCCTTATAAAAAGTCAAGACATTGAAGTTTTAGAGGCTAAGAGAGATAATAAATTGAATGGATTATAGTTAAGTTGTTAACTATAATTGTATTGTATATTTATGCAAGTATTTTATTATGAAGCCAAGAGTGAGCTGAGTTACAGCAATCACTTCGCTTATGTAGCTGCGTTTGTGTGTAGTTACAACACAAGAAAAGCGAGTGACCAAAGTATTTAAAGAGTGTTTTAAAGGTTAAAAACATACACTCTTTGCGTACTACTAAAACTTTATTTTTTGTGTCTATCTAGGCCAGTAGCACTTTTAACATTTTTACGGGGAACGGTCCAAACCCCAGTCTTGTTACTATCTAGCATCGACCAGTTGTTAGAAAGCATCATTAATTAATAGCCCAATGACAAATGGCAAACTGGGTCCGGAATCGAACCTTTAAAAAGCTACTAACTTTTCTCAGGATCGAACCGACAACCTTTGGATTCAAAGGCGATCACTATAACCACTCAGTTACCCAGCCAGTTAAAAATTGTTGAAATCGTTGAAAATTCTAAATTTGGTAAACTATAAAAAAGAATAAAGCCTTATACTTCGTAAGATATTTTTAACGATAATCACGCGATCTAATCGTAGTTTTCAATCACAATACATTTGACTCTTTTGAGGTTAGGCACATCAGCTACCTAAAACATAAGTCTTAATAAAAAAATCAGTTGGAACTCTTTTTGACGTTGCTTAGATATTATTATTGGTACTTATTGCAACAGATAAAAATTGTTTAGCCTATATTAAGGTACTACAGTATACCATAATTAAAAAAGAATAATGACTGTCTTTGATCATTCAACTACATTTAGCAACAGAATATTATTAATAACTTGCAAATACTGACATAACTGGCAAACTTATGATTAAAAAGGAGTGGCAGATCCACTTAAACTATATAGCACTTGTTATAGGTATTTGTAGTATAACTGAATACTTTCCGAGAATATCCTATGTTACTTGTTAATCTATTGTATACTTCAGTGTGTCAAGTGGTTTAGATTTAATTTATTACACAGTCAATGTTAGTGTAAGTTTCGTCATCGTGAAACTTTCTAAAGAAACTTTAACTTAAAAACTTAGAAAGGTCAACAATATTTCCATATAACATTTGGTGTTGAAATTTAAAGTCAACCGCCTACCACCTACTTTAATAATATGAAATGAATGTAAGTAATACAGTATCATTAACTATAAAAGATGCAAATTTAATGTAAAAAACAATTTTGTTAAATATTACATCATTATTTTTTTACCATTTAGTGTGTTTAAAAAAATATTATTTCACTCTCCTGCAACGGTAGAGGAAAATCAAACTTCCGTGGTGTATCATATTATTCTAAAACAAAAATATTAAATAATGTTAGTTAAAGGTATAAAAGAGTAACAATGTTGTAAAAGAGAATATTCCAGTTTGTTGATTCATAAAAGCTACATACATTTATGAACTCTTCAACAAACTCTTGGGAACTACAAAATCATAATTTATTTTCATGGTGTCGATCAATTTAACATTTTTTACTTGTTATTCTCATTCCATATAGGTTGGCTTGATCTTGCAGATAGCAAAGACCAACGAACTAAAAAGTAACAATCTAGTATTTAAAACAAACAACTACGTCACCGAAGATCGAGGGGAAACCCGCAGGAACTACGTCATAAACGAGATTGAAGACCACTTAATTATTCCTCAACAGATTGTTGCCGAAGACCACTTACCAGGTCTGCAATTTCGCGGTATCTCCCTCCCCATTCCTATACTCCTCCACTCCTCCGCCCATCCGGGACCCGGGCAGTGTTCCCATACGTACGATAATTATCGTCATTTTACGATAATTTCACGCTTTACAATAACTTTTTGGTATCGTACCCTAAAAGTACGATAACTTGAGCCTAAAAGCTTTACTTAAAAGAGTAAGGCAATTCATATAAGTTTTTTTCCTAAGAATTGAACACAGTTAATATTTCTAAAATAACACTAAGTAAATAATTAGGTAGAATTAAATAAAAAGAAATTATACAAAATAATAATAATAACAATTAAACAATAACTACAAGTAGGATGTTATTATAGTTATAGAATGTTGTTATAATCATAATCAATCAGTTAGAGCGTTCAAATTTGATGTTGAGATAGGCCTATATTTGTTTTAAAAGAATCTTTGATATTTCACATAGTCTTGTAGGCCCAAGTTAAATAATAAGAGGTCTAATACAATACATATTGCAGTTCGCAGTATGTTTAAACATTTGTAATGTTTGGTTTGGCAACATTGGTTGCTGAGTTATTCTCAATGACAAATTGGTGGTTTTGGATGTGTATTATTTGTGCAGGAGGAGTAATTTGCAGATTTTTACTTAAATAACAATGTATAATGGCATTGTAACTTTGTTCAATACAACATAGCGAATAGTACCATAATTTTAACCAAAAGTGCGATAATTTTCTCCGGTACGATAATTGCATTTTAAAATCTGGGGACACTGGGCCCGGGGATCCCGTCACGTGACGGAGAGGACCAACGGGCATGTTATAAGCCCCCCTCAGCCTGACCCTGACACCACCGCCACTAGCCGTCCACAGCACACAGCAGCATGGAGTGGGTGAGTCTTTGTACTGTCAAGGTTGGGGTCCACAGAGATGCTATCATTTGTTTCTTTGAGTGGCAAGGTTGTTTGTCAAGAGGTTCTCAATGGCTCTTCCGCACCCTTGTATTCATTTGGGGGTCAAGTTTTAGGGTTTTAAATAAGTGTTTGTTGAATTTGGATCGTGCGCTTACAAATGTAGCTATATATATTTTTTTTTTTTTAGAAATGAAGGTTTACAATTATAGGTAGTATTGCTGCAAAGCAAAAAGTAAGGCCTGAAACTTTTATTTTACTGAGTAATCTACGTAAATAATAAACTATTTTTTAGTCGAGAAAAGGTATAAACTGTGTGTAGTAAATAAATCGTCTTCATTAATTTCATCTCATTTATTTCAACGGCAAAGCAACTTTTTAATAGGTCTACAAGTTGAAAAATTGCAAAATTTACGTTTTACATACAAAGCGATAACAATTAATAAGTTAAATATTAATAACTAGAGATGAAAGTAACAGAGACATGCCAATAAAATAAAGATATATGATATAAAAATAAATTCATAACTGAAAGTGGATTCAAAATTGAAAATAGCTTACATGAACATTGCAATTTACACTACAAAGAAGTGAATAGTACGGTGGTAATAAGGAAAAAATGATAATATTAGTAATAGTAGTAGTAGTCCATTTCGTCTCAGCATAAAAGGGATATAATATACTATTTCTAAACTATTCGTACCAAAGTTCCTGAGATTTACAGTAAGGTCATAAGCAACATTTTAAAATCATATTTTAAATGTTAATAGTTGTAGATATAAACAGTCTAGGTAGTAATAGTATAATGTATTTCTTCTTTTTGGGAATTATTATTTTCATTATACCATAAGGTGAAAATTATATTTTTCTTTACTTTACTTTCCAAATCATTAATATTTTCATATGGGTAATTGGGTAATGGTCAGGCTTTTGCCTTATTATCGGAATTTTGTAAGTGGTCACACTTGTCACCACTAACTTTTATAGCCAGCTTAATTTAAAGGAAGCTTGAAATTGAAACATGTTCTTTAAATTTTAATAAATTATTAGAATCACACCCGTAGTACAGAACAGAATTATTTTTTGTATTTTATTATTCAATCAATCACTATGCTTTAAATCATGTTGTAACTGACAATGATTTTAATGTTCAAAGTTTAATATTTTGTTCAAGCCATTAGTATTTTAACCGTGTCAAACTGTTGTGAAATAAAAAGTTTAGATTTTTTACTTTTTAGTTTTGATTAGAGTGAATGAGTGTGCATTTATTTATTCCTCATTTATTAAACACAATTTTTCGTTTTTTATATATATTAGCATAAACGTGTTTTTCTTGTAAATTTTCTGGTATATTACATTATAATACACTTCAGTCGATAGTTCTCAATGAGCATTGATAATCATACAGTTGGTATAGTTAACCAAATTTACTTTACATTATCAGTTAAAATAACAATGTGTTGCGCTAAGATTATTATATAGAAACAAAGGACTGTACTTTAATCAAGAAATATTTTCTTGTTCCATTGGGCGCTTTTACACTTGACGACACGACAACGACACGGCAACGACACGATATCGCGACGATATCGTCGAGCACCAAAATCAATGTTATCTTATGGACCGTTTTCACACTTGACGACACACCGCAAAAGTGTCGGTGTCTTGTCGTTGTCGTCGATTGGTGCATCTGACGGTGTCGTCACGATATCGTTGGGCAGCAAATTCAATTAGATCTAATAGAAACATTTCACACTTGCCGATTTGTCGGTGTCGGATCGTTGACGTTTCGTAGCCCCGGTCTGTCGTCGAGCACACCGTCTTTCTCACATTAGTCCTGGACGTATTGGTATACAGTAAAAGTTAACTTCTATGTTGAGAATTGTTTTATGATTATAATTTATAACATTATTAATTATCCTTTTAAGTGACAAATATTATAACTATAAATAGTTATCTATTTTTAGGAGGATTGTATTTTTTATTTAATTTCTTTAATCGAATAAATGTTGCTTTAGATTAGTATCTAAATTTAATGCTTTGAAAAATTAAATATTTTAATATACTGTCGAATGAAAATACTAAATTAAGAGTTTTTGTTTTTATCTCGTAATATATTTTATAAATACAACAAATGTTGAGATTTTCAAGAAATTTCTAGGTTATCAGCTTAGTAGCCCCAAGAGTCGATGGTTGGAGAAGGGTTAAAGAAAACATACAAATTACACCGAAACAGGTTGAAAATTAGGAATGTCAAAACTTATAATAAACCTTCGTATGCCATACTAACCCAACTGTATATTTTGGTCTTTGGATAGGTAAATAAACCCTAAATCTCAAAGAAATTTGATCGGCCTATCCACGTCTGAGACTACCCGTAGATGTAAGTTTTAATACACATTTAACATTGGCACCTCGTAGCCTAAACCTTGAGATACAAAAAACCGGTTAATAGAGCAAAGACATTTCGAATAACCTTTATTTTAATAAATGATCAAATCCGCTAACAGCTTTGTTCTGAAGACTGCAGCTTGTTTAAAATACTCATAAACATGTTCTCTAAAAAAGTTAACCAATAGTTTTGGAACAAACTATAAAAAATCTTATGCTAAACCTTAAAATGTCACCGTCCAGTACTTTAAGTTTAATAGTTTCCTTTAAAACTAAATAGTTTAAATAGAATTAATTTCACAAAATAAAAAAGGATGGCGGTGTTTTAAATACTTACAACCATCATCCATGACTGATCGTTAACCATGTACCTGTCGTTTTTAATTAAAACCTACGTACTAAATTCATATATAAATATCTTACCACCTCTATTATAACTAGATCACTACTGAACCAGTTTCAAAATATTTATTCTCTTTGCGAAAAATGGGTTAACCTCATCTTCCCAGGGACGTGCGACCTAAAAGTTTGGCGATATTTAAATTTGTCGTTTCCGATTTTCTACCTGTTTCAAGGACCGATTCCTCGGATTAGTCTGGGAAATTGTGGTTTACGCAGGTCTGTTGAGAAATATGTTTTCAATTCGGTATAGTATCCTGAAGAATTTATTTTAGTTTTATAAATCTGTAATTCTGAAACTTAATTCTTAGTTGCTTTAACCTTGAACGTGATAAAATGATAATAAGATAAGAACTTATTTGGATCATTGACTAGTTTTTGAAACAAATTATAAGTGTGTACCTTCCAGGTAAAGTACTCAATCAATGGATGGACTCAGAATCGTCTACTTATTCTACTTATTTTTTTAAGTACAAAAGAAAAAGTAAGATCAGATGTTGGACTCTGCCAGCTTCAACGTTGTAATTTTATTTTGGAAGCAATATTGCGTCGTTGTCATGTAGTTGTCGTGTCGTGTCGTTGCCGTGTCGTGTCGTCAAGTGTGAAAGCGGAAAAATTTACCGGTGCTGTGTCGTTGTCGTCTTGGTGTCGTGTTGTTACCGTGTCGTCGTCGTGTCGTCAAGTGTGAAAGCGTCCAGGCTCTGAACAGGTTGAGCATGCATAAAAGTCTAACAAAATTTGACTTTTGATTATTGTTGGGAACATGTCGTAGATGTAAAAAATCTATGTTGCCACATTTCCAGAGTGGGCACAACACGGGGGACGCCCCCTAGAGGAAGTCGTAGAGGAAACTGAATTGGCCTATGTCATGTTATATATCATTTTAAAGGTCTTTGAATGTAGATTCGAATGCCACAAACCTGATCTCTAAAGGTCGATTATAACTCGAGTTATTGCGTTTTGAAATTTCGGTAAAATCCTTTCATGCAAAATTTGACTGCCTACCATTTCTGGCTCCAACGTTCATTTGAGGTCGAGCTGGCGACATTATTTTCAAATCTATTTAAAATATGTCTATCTCCTCTTTATAAATATCCTGAAAATTAAGTTAAATGTTTTATCTTAAGTCTTCATTTGCCGTCTTCAATTGCTGTCCAAAATATTATAATTACATTATGATTTTCAGTCCTATTTGGGACAACCCACGAAATTTTTTGAGAAATATTTAACGTAAGCTTTAAGATCATGTTTAACAGAAAGCAATATCGCAAAGCCGACCATAAATGAACGATCGAGTTAGAAATGGCAGGCAGTCAAACTTCGCATAAAAAGCATTTTGCCGAAATTTTAAAACGCAATAACTCGAGTTATAATCTACCTTTAGAGATCGGGTTTGTGGCATTCGAATCTACATTCAAAGACCTTTAAAATGATATATAACATGATATAGGCCAACACAGTTTCCTCTACGACTTCCTCTAGGGGGCGTCCCCCTTGTTGTGCCCACTCTGGAAATGTGGCAACATCGATTTTTTACATCTACGACATGTTCCCAACAATAATCAAAAGTCAAATTTTGTTAGACTTTTATGCATGCTCAACCTGTTCAGAGCCTGGACTAATACGTGTACCTTTACTACTCCGCTGCCTGTCTGTCTGCCTCTGCCTGCACTCATTACGGCCATCGACAATGCAGAAACAAAACATATCAACGATATGCTTTAATCCCATTTAGTATTATTTGGTGTTTAAAATAATTCTACATTATAAAAACTTTCGTTATTTTACTTAAATGCTAAATTAATGTTAAATGAATAATTTTAAATTATTCAAACAACATATATTTATTAATTTTATAGTTTTTCAAATTATATAAGACTTTATGGAACAAATGTCAGATTTGTTTTATTAATGGACACGTTTTATCTCATGTCTGTATGTTTTTTTACGGGTTGGTATGCAAAAACAGAATGACGATGGAAAAATATAAACCAATTTTATATAAAGCATGATTTCTTGCTTTAGATAGTCTGTGTTGTTTTTCTTGAGAAGGAACTATAAAACCATAAATGATAAAAAAAATGGTTTAACCAAGTCTGTTTGAAAAGGATACTTATTAAAATTTAATAGCCTACATTTAATAATTTATAAAAGCGTTTCATTTAAACTTCAACCATAATTGTCTATTACTGAAATTACTGAAATTTGACAAAACATTAATCACGGTATTCATATAAATATATATAGTTCATACTAAAAAAGTGGTTAGTATAAAGTTCAAATTGGAAAGTTAGCCCGCTTTTAAGTAACAAGTGTCACAAATACTTTGCAATGACGCACGAGAGCCGGTGATCCCACCTCGAACTTGAACTCTTCCATGGCTATAACCATAACCAGTCCGAGCAGGAGCAGTCAGCTCAGGGCCTGACCTCGGAAATGAAACATACAACTTATACATTGAGGATGGGGAAAACATCGCTATAAATGAACAGGTTTGTAGGCTCCTGGCCGGCTGTTCCTTGGGTATGAGGAAACTCCGCGAGGTCTGAAATTTTGGTCTAATAGTTACATATACACAATATACAAATTGTTTTTAATTTAATTTTTTATTTGCACCTTATTTTATTTAAAACTGAAATAAATATTACTGTTCAGTTTTATGGAAACGTCTATCAACTTTTAGGGAGGAAAACAACATGAAAACTTCATCCCCTTCTCACCCCAACCCCTAGATAAAAAGTTTTAAATACGAACCCTCAATTTTAATGTCTTTTTTATTGTATTCACAATTTAAAGACTTTTTATCTTTTGTCACGTTTCTCAAAACATTAATGGTTAGGGAGATTGAAGTTAATTTTCAGTCCCTTAAGAATAACATGGGACAAACTTTAACTGCTTAGATCTCCGGAACCATGCCCTAAAAAATTGTATTAAAATGATGTATTAAGAACGTTTCACAAATAAAATTAACATTAACTCATAAATAAATGACATGATAACATAAAACTTTACATATTTTGTTATCTGCCCGCCATTATAGAAATAGGTTAATTTATTATTAAATGCTGATTTGTATTTATGAAATGTTCTTAAAACATCATTTTTAGACCTTTTTATTATAGAGTGTTTTTTTTATATTTTATTTTAGGGTATGGTTTCGGAGATGTAGGCAATTAAAAGTTTTCCCATGTTATTATTTTGAACTAAAAAATGAACTTCAATTGACTGTAGCTCCCCGTCCCCAACTGTTAAGTTCAGAGAAAACTGTAAAATAATAAAAGTCATTAAACTTCGGATACAATCAAAAATTACATAAATTTGTAATTGAATTTTTACTTTCTCCCCCTATACCATAGTATATGGAGAAAGTATTGTTTTCGTAAAACACTTCGCATTAGTTTGATGATGTATATATCCATTTTGGAGCCCCCTTTCCCCCTATAAATGTATATATTAAGAAAGTATTGGTTTCGTCAAAATTTTAAAATTTAAGTTGTTGGTAAATTTATCCGTTTTGGTGCCCTCTGAGTCCAAAAAAGTGGTTTTCGAGTGATGTCTGTGTGTGTGTGTTTGTGTGTGTGTGTCTGGATGTATACAGAGCTAGAGGATGCCCTAATGGTCCGATTTTGGTGAAATTTGGTATGTAGGTCCAAACGCACGATAATTCCAGGCGTTTTTTTCATTTTTTTGAATTTTTGATTTTTAAGGGTATTCTACCCCCCAAAACCCTCAAAAATCGTGAAAAATCCAAACTTCTAAAAAACGGCTCTAAAGGTTTTTATTAAAATTTTGTGGTTTATTAAGATTAAAATGCTGAATAAAATGACACCACCCGCATTTCCGAGAAAATGCTCGTTCAAAAGTTATATCGTAATAAGTGTTTCAAAAATCAATTTTTTGGATTTTCAAAATAGCTGTTATTTTTAAATAAATTTTACTTATCAAAATTAAATCGAGCTCAAAAAACTAAATAATCCAATATTTAAAATTTTTGCTCTATGTCAAGTGGTTGCGGAGAAAATTCAATTTTTCGTTTAGCGGTAAACGCAGTACGTTGTTAAAAGTCACAGACGCGCGTAGGGTCAAACTCGCGCTGCTCAGTTGGTAGCTATCCGACTGAGTCATCAAGACATTCATGTTTGAAGCTTTTTAACATCTTTTTTATATTGTTGGGAGAAAGTCAGTTAACTGATACCGTTTATTTAGTTTGGGGTTTCGGTGAGAAATTATCATTTTAAATTCTCCTCCCTCAACGTTGACAGACGTTTCAAGCATACTGGACAGTAATATATATTTTAGTTTTTAAATAGATCCGTGTTAAAATGAAAATAATAAAAATAAAACACCCTATATATGTCATGATGTAAAGCAATTCTTGTTCATGAATAATGTTGCTAAATCATTTCCGATTATTGAAACTCTACTGTATATGTCAATTCTACATGAAACTATGATGAGTGTATGTCGAAATGAAGTGGACTCTGGGTGTGAAAGGGTTAATATAGGAATATAGGATCTTTTATTGAAAGTTAGGTTCATTGTTATTAACATTTACGGTAAAAATCACCTTTATTTGATTTAACATTGTTTTTATTTTAAGTTTTTTTATTAAACTTAATTATAAAATAAATACCGTTCTTTTAAAATAAAAATCTATTTTTAAATATAAAACATTAATCACAATTTCCCAAAACGGAACTTATTTGACTAACTGATTTACAATATTTTTTCACCTACTATTATTTGAGAAAAGCGATTGAAATAGAAACACAAAAAACTCGCTTTTAATAAAAAATTTATTTACTTTTATTGAATAAAAGATGTTTCATGTTTTCTAAAAATTGAAAATATTTAAAAAAATGAAAATTTAAATAATCAATTGATAGGATGGCTTTAGTTAACAAAACAACAATTGTAATGGTACTTAGATTGCGTATTGTAAAAGTTGTTATCTTTATAAAATTTAATTCAATCAAAACTGAGGCACGTAAACCAAAAAAAAATTTTTTTTTAATCCATATAATTTATGAATTTTTGACAGAAATAATATAAATAATTGTTGGACTAGTAACGCCTATGTGATATACATTTTAGCTAACTTTACTCTCATATAATAATAAAAAATAATCTAAACTCTAGCTTCTTAAATAATGACCATTATTAAATGTATTCTGTAAAATGTTTTCTATTTTAGCGTATTGAAAAGTACCCCACGATCTAGTTGTCTTAAATTATTTAGAAAAAACTTATGAATTAAAACAATTTTAATGATGTTAAAAAATATAGTTATATTAAATCATAAGCCTACTAACAATAACGCCAATATCTAAAGGTCGTAATCCAAAGAAAAGTTAATGATATTTTCTAAATAAAAAATATATCCAGTAATTTATCCTAAAAATAGAATGTTTTGGTTCAAGAAACATCTAATTCATTCTCAAAGATTTGTAGTTCTCCTCAATCAAGCGTAATGCTATTGCTTAGACATTGAAACTTGACACTTTTAAAACTTGAAGCTACATATCATTTCTCTATATAATTAGTTTTTAAAGCCATAATCTTACTGTTTCATGGGGAAAAGGTTTTTGATTAACAAAATAAATATCTTCTTTCTAATTTGTTTGTAAAGCATTGGAAATATATATAAAAACATATTTTTACTTTTAAACTTTAAAGCTTCCTCATGTAAAATTTTTGATTGAACAAAGCACTATAATTCATTTTTAAACTCTGTATAAAACGTATTGTTGATAAAATTAAAACTGGGATAAAATGAAATAGTGGATACAGGGTGTTCGAAAACTCTAAAAAAAATTCCGTTATATGATTCATTGGATTAAAATGAAACGAATATTTAGTGGGAACAGATGCCCTCAAATGCTTCGTAAAACCGTTAGCCGTCATTTTATTATTTACACTTATAAATTTGTATTTCCGTAACGGATGGGTGTATTAAGTTTATATTTGGCGTAAACCTTTATCACAACAATATTCATTATAAAGAATTTTATTTTTGTGATATGAATTTTACAAATAACGGTTGTTTTAAGTTTTTAAACTCAGTTATCTCAAAACCTGAAATTTTTATCAAAACTGTATAAAAAACAAAAAGTTGACAAATAAAATTGTCTAACCTACCCAATGGTATCTAGTTTTAAAGATTTTACAACAGAGCTATTGTCATTTTTATGCCATAAAACACTAATTTTGCATTGTAACTCATGCAAATTTAGGTTATTTTAATGTTAACAATATGACGCCTAGTGGCTTAACAAAGCATTTGAAGTCCTAATGAACTTTTTTGTCCATATTGATCCAAGGAATCACACCGGGGATTAGGGAAAGAGTTTCCGAACACCTTGTATACTCCAATTTGAGTTGTAAATTAAAGCTGAAATTCGATCTGTTTCAGATATTATTACTACTAGCCACTATGGTGGTGGCAGCAACATGCAGACCCTCTGAAATTCAGTTCCCACACCACGAAGAAGAGCACCATGAACACCACGAGGGTCACCATGGTGGACCCCATGGAGAGCACCACAGCGAGCACCATGGAACTCCTGGCTTGGTAGGGGGACATGGAGGGAAACCTGGAGACCACGGAGGTGGAGGAGGAGGTCATGGAGGTGAAGGTTTTGTAGGGAAGCCTGGTGGATCTTATGGAAGTGGAGGAGGCTTTGGGGGGAAACCAGGAAGTGAGGGATTGTACGAGAGTGAAGGAGGATTCGGAGGCAAGCCGGGAAGTGGAGGGTCGTACGGGAGTGGAGGAGGATTGGGGAGCAAACCAGGGAGTGGGGGAGGATTTGGAGGGAAACCTGGCGGTGGCTTATATGAGAGTGAAGGAGGATTCGGAGGCAAGCCGGGAAGTGGAGGTTCGTACGGCAGTGGAGGAGATTTCGGAGGGAAACCAGGAAGCGGAGGGTCTTTTGGGAGTGGAGGGAGTTTTGGAGGAAATTCAGGAGTAGGTGGATCCAATGGAGGAAGTTCAGGTTTAGTAGGTGGACAGAATGGTGAAGGTAGCTATGGCGGTGGAGATTTAGGAGGAAAGCCTGTAAGTGGGGGAGGATTTGGAGGAAAACCTGGTGGGGGCTTGTACGGGAGTGATGGAGGAGGATTCGCAGGCAAGCCGTCAAGTGGAGGGTCGTTTGGCAGTGGTGGCAGTTTTGGAGGAAAACCAGGAGAAGCGGGAGTATACGACGGTGAAGGAGGATTTGGTGGGAAACCGGGAAGTGGAGGAAGTTTTGGAGGGAAGCCCAGTGGTGGAGGATCATACGGTGGTGGAAGTTCGGGTCTAGTAGGTCAGAAGGGTGAAGGAAGCTATGGAGGTGGAAGTTTTGGAGGAAAGCCTGGAAGTGGAGGAGGGTTTGGGGGTAAACCAGGAAGTGGAGGATTGTACGAAAGTGAAGGACAATTCGGAGGCAAACCTGGAAGTGGAGGTTTGTACGGAGGTGGAAGTTCGAGTCTAGTAGGTCAGAAGGGCGAAGGAAGCTATGGAGGTGGAAGTTTTGGAGGAAAGCCTGGAAGTGGAGGAGGGTTCGGGGGTAAACCAGGAAGTGGCGGATTATACGAAAGTGAAGGACAATTAGGAGGTAAACCTGGAAGTGGAGGTTTGTACGGAAGTGGAGGAGGATACGGCAAACCAGGATCTGGAGGCTTTGGAGGCAGTCAAGGAGGCTTCGGGGGGAAACCTGGACATTATGGAGGATCCTCTGGAGGAAGTCACGGTGGAGGACACGGGGGAGACCACCACGGGTTCGAGGAGGGTCATGGCGGAGGTGGCCACGGGTCCCATCATGAGTCCGGGCTGCACGGGCCTGGGGGTGATCACCACCATGGACTCCCTCCCCCTCCCCCCCATGGTCACCCGCCACCGCACCACGGCCATCATCCCCACCACTGAGCAACACTACAGACTGAACTGCATATGAAAGGACTGACTATATTATTGTAACAGTTTTGATATAATTTATTTTTATTAATATAAAAATTATAAAACATTGGTATACTACATTAACCTAGATGTCTATCTATATCTTAAACGTGTAGTTAATTTGCTGAAACAGCAACGTAAAATTTTACAGTTTTTCTCCCTTACAAGTAGGCCTAATTCTTTGATTCTTCCCACTTTAAAATGGTGTCTGGGTTTTTACATGGTTTTGCTGGCACTATTGAGGTTATGGATGAGAAATAATAAAAATGTTTTTCTTAAATAAGACTATTACGAATGTAAAATTTAAACTGAAACTAAATATCTACCAAAATTAATATATTTGAAAATTCCAATATTATTGAGATTGAATATACAAATTTTAATTTATTATACAGAGGTTTATTTTATGAATTGAATTTAGGTTATTTCAGTACGTACATAGAGCAATTTGTGTGTTTTATTTTGTCAAAAGTAGTTTTTCTATGAAATATATGTCAATATATGTCACTGATCTACGATGTAAACTGCTATGCTATTAGACTCAGTAGAACATTGTTAATCAGTTTTCTCAATCAAAACAATAAAATAAATAAATTAGAATTATGTCTTATATGCGCCAAATCTCATGCAAAACCGGGAAAGTTATATAACAGTGTCAATAATTACATTTGTTTGCTAGTATTTATATTTTTCCCTAACGGGGTAGTCGCTTCTAACAATTGTCAATAATGCAGTAAATGGTTTGAAGTCTCAAAGGTCAAATTGTGAGACCTAACAAAACATTTGATGCACAACAAAACCTAAAGGGGACAAATTGAAATTTTTATGTAAGGTGAAATTAGTAGAATTTAAAATTTCCCTGTCATAGTTATCTTCATACTCAATATTTCATACTTAACTACTGAATGATTTACGAAGAGTAAAGAGACATTAAACCTTTAAAATAGGTCATGATCTATCCTTAACCGACTTGTAAAACAATTAACAAGATAGGTAACTTAATAGTTGAGTTAAAAAAGACGGCATATTACTTATCGTAGGAAGGACTTATAATTATTAAACTAGGTTGCCTATTTGCAACTGAAGCTATCTTTAGTACAGTACTGTTATAGCTGTGGATTAGTATATATGATCTTACCTCTCTACAGCCAACATCACCTTCTTGAATTCCTCCAGGAATGAAAATGTTCTGTGAGTATTACGTAGATTTAATTTTACTAGATCAAAGAGTGTTTCGATCTTATGCTACTTAATTGAATGACTTTAGCATATCTTCGATTAATGTGCCTTTTCTGCTAAAATTCAATCAATAACATTTACTGCGAGATAAATGTTTTCCTGACTATATCAAATTAGTTTTCATTGTATTGCAAATATTTAAATTGATAGGGAACTGAGCAAGTGAAAAATGAAAATAAGCTAAGGTAAGTACAACGTACACTTTCGTATAAAATATCTCTTACTTTTTTATTGTAAAAAGTACTTCTGAATGAGCAGGAGTGACCAGAGTACCCAAGATTGATATAATATAGACATTATCTTTATAATCATATTATTCGGCATTGAACATAATTCATATTTACAACATAACAAAATTAAACCTATAGAAGTTATAAATCCTACTTCCTTCTTCGAACAACTTGAATAGCCTAATGTTACAGGTACACTATTATTTAAAAATAGATTTATTCGAGTTTCTTTTCTTTTTATATTGTTTTGACATAAGATATTAGCCTGAGAGTTTTCATTCGGCACTAACAGCAAAAACTCTAATGTATAAAGTAATATTTAAACATTTAAACCCCAATACAGTAAAGCCCTTTCAACGTACATATTTCTGGTTTATTTTACTTTATTTCTAGTTGTAAGAAGGGGTTTTTTATAGAAGTTTTTCGAAAATATTAAATTATAGTTTTCTCTTAGATATTATAAGATTAAAAAATATTTCTTGAATTTATCTTTTAAAAATCAGCTTTTTTGCTCTTTGCGTCAATTTTTCCCCCATAAAAAGTATACTTCATGTTAGGAATTTTGATTACATATTATCTTCTATGTGTTTATTACTCTTCGTAAAACCAAACAGGAGAACCTAAAGAATCTAATGAAAGTTTTTTTCATTTAAGTTTAAAGTAATACAGAATACTTATAAAAATATTTGGTCATACAAATGTTTCAGCTTTCTTACAACAGAAATCATTCTCCGTTTTATATATTTGTCTTTGGTTGTTTTACGATCAAAAGTGTATTGCAGCACTCATGTGGGAAGTGTTTTTTTCAGGGTCGCGATCTTATGCTGCCCAAAACTTAAGTACAGAATAGGCCTACTTTTAGCTATATAGTTTTGCTTTTAATTTCTACTCTTTTGAGCTGTCTTATTTTTTAAAATACTTTGCAATGAATTAAAAATGATAAATTAAATAGTATTACACCATTGGCCTTAACATACAGAAGGTTTGCTATATAATTTTAGAGTATATTTTCGTACATTGCTTAGACTTTTAACATTTTTAGTTATTTTTACGTTTTATGATTAGCAGAATTAAACATTGGTACCATCTATTTTACTTAAAATTAACTTTTAAATCAAATTTTCACTCGTTATACAATATTGTTAATCGTTCAGTTTCACAATATTGCAATACTAGTTAGAATTAAAAAGGCTATAACTTTGTGACGATGGAAATCACAAATGCACACATTAAGTGAACCACGGAGAGAAGTTGCGTGCCACGGTGACCAGTGTTTAATCCGCCTACCGCTTACTACTTAGGGCCCGGGGTTTGACCCTCCGTCCGGCCCTGTCATTTTTTTATACGATCGACGATTGAAGGGATTACCCTCGGACCCTCCGTCCTACAATCTCTAAATGCTTTCCTTTCATTCTTACATTCTCTCTGGGTTTCCCCTCTGTCTGTGACGCTTATCAGCCTGAATTTGTCAGCTATTCACTAGAAAACGGCTTTACTTTATATTCTCAATTCTTTTTCTCGTCATAGGCTGAAGAGGTTTAAAATTAAAATAATTGTGTGTAATTACGGTTTTGACTTAAAAAAAAAAAAAAAAAAAAAAAAAAAAACTAGACACTTTTTCAAATGTTTAAAGATTTTAAGCTGGTCATTTCAATAATAATAAAAGTATACTTTACCACTCGTCGCGAAAGTTCTGTTATTGGGCTCGATGGTAAGCATTTTATACGCTAGGCTTTAACTCTCACGTAAAGTAATATTTTGACCTAAATTAAAGATCACTTTCGTAACTAGTAATAAAATATAATATTATATTCCATAAAAGGTAAACAAAACTACATTGCGTTTTTCAGGCATACTTGTTTTGGGTATAATCGGGGAAATATGTGAGAAAATAGGGCCGAACTTCCGACAAATCGTACTCCCAAAAATTTTGCCGTTGATGGGTCTAGTGAAATGAAGTTTAAGTGGAAAAAAATTACCAAAATTTACCATGGAAAATTGGTAAAAAAACACCATTCTTTAAATGTTATATATCTAATGTTACAGGTACGCTATTATTTAAAAATAGATTTATTCGAGTTTCTTTTCTTTTTATTATACTCATTGCTCTCATTACTCATTGGTACCTACTCAAAAGTACCACGCTACCAATGTGGTTTATTTCACATTGGTAGCCTAAATTACTACATGCCATGCTCATGGGTTGGGTGGCTTATGAAGCACTTCGCCCTTCTTTCATGGTAAATTCTTACCAAAAATCTACCATGGGATATTGGTAAAAAAAGAAAAAAAAAAACCATTCTTTAAATGTTATATATCTACCATGCTAATGGGTTGGGTGTTTATGAAGCACCTCGCCCTTCCACACACATATTGTGTGGAATTAGTTAGAGAAAGTAAAAAGTATCATAGTTGGGTCGCCAATACTACAATGTACATTTTGAGATATTTCATAATATTTTCGTCCTAACGGGGATGGCCCACCCTTCAGGAGCCAAAAGAAAATCCTCAATGTGAGCACAGGTTGATATGAACATCAAATTAAAAGTTTTGTTTAGTAGAATAAGATTCCTCAAATCCGACGTAAAAATGACAACCGAACCCAAAATGGGAGGTGATAACATTTTGCAGCTAAATCATATACTTGACAAAAATATTAGACTAAAATCTAATAATAACTTATATGCATGTGTCCGGATGGTACTAATAACTTTTGATAGGGACTTTTGATTTTAATGAAATGTTTTAAGAAGATGTAGGATCAATTATTTTCATGAGTTTTCCATCTAGTATACCTAATCGTATTATTTGAACAGGGTTTATGATTTTTCAAAAGGGTAAAAAATAATTTTTGGCATACTCTTACCTAAATTTTAAAAAAATTAACAATTTTAACTGACAACATTAAAAAGGGATTGAAAAAAACAAACAATTTGTTTACGCTTAACTTGGCTTAACTGGTTACGTAGAAAATACGATAATATGTTTCCCATGTTATTGAAAAGGAAATCAACACAACTCCGTATCACGTTTATTTATTAATAATAACTGAATAAAATGCCTAGGTCTTTTCACTAGGAGGGATATGACTTATATTTGAACATCTCCATTATTAATATATTTTAATAAAATATGAGTGGTATTTTTTATGGTTATTATTTATTTGTGATTTCATACAAATTTCCAAATGCAGCAAAAACATACACATCTGAACTTTTGGTTTCTTAAACATTCAAAATCATTTAAAAATTGTTTTTGTATTTTACTGATTGCACAGGTCTGATGGCTCTTATCAGTTAAAATAACATGCAAAAGACAGTGCTTTTGGTGCTAATTGGTGCTTTTTTCCTTAACACAGTACTATACTATTAATTCCTACGTAGGATGAAGTGGTATATTTTAGCAGCTCCGTTTAGAGGGTACTCATGACGCTTATTGCATCGGATGAAGTGTAGGCCTACTGTTTTCAAAACACCCCAAAGCTCATACAGAACTCAAATGTATCAAGAAACATGATTTACAGTAGGGTTTATTGAAGTAAACTCGTAACAACTTGACAAAAACAGGTATTGTCTGTCATTTTGAAAATTCGTCAAAATGGCGAACTTCCCTTGGAGGAATTTTGGTAAGCTCTTGATATTTATTTTACACCTACTACCTGAATAAAACATTACAATTTGGGAGTACACCTTGCCCGAGGTTATAAAGCCTATTTCCCCCTCTTGTATTAGGATTTTAGCTAATTATCTTTGAATTGGACTAAATATTGGACTTATTTATATTTGTCATATTCTAGGAAGGTGATGTTATTAAGAATGAGAGACAGGGATACAGGGGTATCCCCAGTAGGAATCATTGGATTTGCTTTAGATTTTGTCACAGCCACACAAGGTTTTAGTATTATGTAGGCCTAATACAAATGATTGCAATCTTCTTGCTAAATTCTGAGTTTTCTTAAACAGTCCATGAGTCATGTTATATTTAGGGAAATACAAAGGTAATAACCATTCGAATGTTAAGTGCATATCCAAACTGCGACAAAAACATTGAAGACGGTAGAAATACAGGGTCAGGCAATGAAACGACACCATTTTGAACCAATATGGTATTTTCAAATAAAAGATGGTTGTTTTGATATTAATCAAGGTCAAAATGTATAACCAATTAGTAGGGTTTTTTTAATATCCGTTTGGTCTTCCCATTTTAAAACGAGAAAAAGTAATAATTCAGTTATTATATTTCAAAGTGGGGAGTAATATAATGCTAATGTACGGAGTAAAGTAATAAAAAAATTTTGAATTTACGTATTTAGAAAAAAAAAAAACAAGTAATATTGAATTTAACTTTAAGGACGCATTTTTTTAAGCACGCCAATTTATACTCAACTGCCAAAGAAGAGAATGCACCCGTGCAGATCCCTTACAGCGATTTCCTAATGGAATTTAGTAACTTTTTCTTCCATTGCTTCTATGTGGCTGAGTATGTAGTTTTTGTTATTCATTTATTTTGTTATAACCACCATTGGTCAGCCGCCACCTTATTAACGTTACATACCAAATGTCAACGAGTTCGACAAACAAAAAACTAAACTCAGGTTTGTTGATTCGCCTTGAAGTTTGTTAGTGTTGTAAATATTCATGTGTTTTGGATTTAACCTGTAACCACTTAAGCTAAGTCAATAACTCAAAATACTAAATTATTTGTTTTATGTGTTATACTCTTAATAGGAGAATTACAGGAATAACAATTGTTTTCAGACATAACGCTCGTAGCAGTCGTCCTGTCAGCGGAGATGGTTGTAGGTAAAGGTAGCTACTACAAGGCCCCTACTACCACCCAGTCGCCCAGCACCGAGCAGCCCACGACGACCGCCGACCCCACCTCCTCCGCCCCGCCGCCCACCATGTACTACCGGCAGGAGGACGAGACCACGGCGGCAGAGGCGGCGGACACTACTACAACCACCACCGCGGCGCCCTACTACGGCAGGAGGTAGAACCAACCGTCTCACATCCGGAGCGGATGTGCTTCAGAAAACGTCTTATTTATTCATTTAATTTATATAAAAATATTATTAAACGCATCAATGAATATAAGCATTTGTTTCTGATAATAAAATCCTATTTTATCAGTATAATTTTACATTAAAAAAAATTGTATAATGACATCTGAAAGATGCTCAAGAATAGTAGTCTTCCCAAAATTGAAACTCGGAAGTAACAAATGTAGCAACTGATTAATTCAAACAGTTTTATAACACCAAATATATATGTATAATCTACTTTTGAATTTACTAATACGGCGATGATAAATGTTTTATTATATGATAAAGAGATAAGTAATTTAGTCTTTTCTTAACGGTTCTTAATTTGAGACCAATTAGGTTTTTTACTGCCGGAAATATACCCAGTTTACTCTTTTAAAACTGTTCTCTAAGGAACTCCCCATATATTTATAATTTTTCTATCTCATTTATTTTTTCAGATAGAACAACTGCTGCCAAATTTTACTTCATTCAATATTTAACTTTTTTTGTAGTTTAGTTTTAATGCCAATTACCTTCTTAATGTAGAATCATAAAAAGCTAAAAGTTTAAAGTAAAAAAAAAAAAATAAAAAAAAACATTGATGTCACCTGTTTTTGACTCTCGGTTCTACCGACGAAACGCCTGTTTGGCGGCCTAGGCCGGCAAAATTTTCCGGCGGTAATGGAAACGGTAGCAGAGAAATTGGAATATAAGAAGGTAGGTGACAACAACAAATAAGAAATCAGTGACGTAGTTAGTAGTTCAGCTGATAGTCACTGTTAAAAATATATGACGTAGATGGGAAAGTAGTGTTTTTCACTTGGAATCAGCTGTAATTGTCACCTACCGTTAGAGTATTCTAGTTTCGGTGGCCTTAGCTGATGTGAAGTGGTTGCCTAGCAACTAGAAACACAAGCAGTACATCTCGCTAGGTTAGTTGAGGGTATGTTTGTGTGTTATAAACGAAACAATATTTTTACTTGTTTAGAATTTATTGAATTGTGTAGTGTGATGAAAAATATCGTGCATAACTCGGCCAAAAATGTTTTGCCAGCTATAGATCTTTCCAAGTTCTCGACTTCGTCTAGAACTTGAAACAAGATCTCGAGGCCGGCAAAACCCCATTTTTGGCCCTTGTAACGGAATATACCATTATGTTGCTCTCTAGCTTGTTTTTCAGAATAGTGTCTATTTAGAAGAAAAACTATTTTAATATGAAACTCTTTAATATAAAAAAATTATATTTGAATAAAAAAATAGGTGCAAATCAAATTGGATTAAATTTTATTGTTAAAAATACTCTGGATGACTTGTCGGATGCTCTACATGACAATAAAAACAGTTTTTGTATTCATTTGATCCACATCGTGCATTAACAGAATGTCGTGATCTGACAGACTATAGGGTAGCCTTGGCGAAGGGTTATTGTAAGGGTATAAAACTCACGTTAGCCTTCCCAACGAGTTAGTACTCAAGAATCGCCTGTGAACCCCATCAACCATGAATTCAGTAGGTACTTAGCAAATTAATACACTCTAATATGCTGTGAGTGGCTGATTGTTCACCAGAATTATCTTCTATAAGTACAGATTTTGATATTTAAGACTTAATTAGATTTATTTATTGTTTATATACATGCATAGTATAAATTTTGAAATGCAACTTTGATGCTTTTTACATAATAACATTTAGTGAAAACTTTACAAATATCATCAGAAGATAATTATACAATGACAAATGAAATTATACGTAACAGAAGCAAAGTTTATTCAGAGTTGAAATAGATCTATACTACATTAACAATAAAATGTATGACATGTACTATTGTAGCTTAATGTACAATGTTTCAGTTTAGAATTTGCTATACTTAACATGTTGTTGTTGGCCTATATTTGATCCCTAACGTAATTTTCTCAATATTAGTGTAAAGAAATTTACATTTGTGTAAAGTGCTTAATCTGTCATATTAACAAAGAAAAAATATTAATTAAGCATGTAGAGAGTTTTTATGAACCAATGCTTTAAGTTAGTGTACAGTTACATGTACAGTTTTATTGCCTTTTGTACCAATTGGTTTGAATTTATTTAGTATCTTCTGTTTCATAAATTAACATATGGAATTAACGGGATCATTCAAAAAATTCATTTATGGCCTCTTGGCCAACTTGTAGGCTACCAGGATTGATCTCTGTTTATCCACTCTAGGCCTTTTTTAAAAATAATATATTAAATATGGTACTTCTCTTTTCAAAATTTAATCTTCGATTAAGATGACTTTAACTTTCGCTTTGTGACACCAGATAGTAGTGGGTTTTCATATGAGTCCCTAGATAAACAATTTTCTACTTGAAAAACTATTCGGGGTATATCTCGTCTAGTTAAATAAAAAATAAAAAAAGAGTATATTCCATTGACAATATTTTTATTGATATGGATAAAATTTGAACAATATTTCAATTATTTAAGTGTATTAGAGGATTCACAGTTAGTCATTCTGAACTTATCTTTCACATTTAAATAAAAAGATGAATTATTAAAGTTTAAGGAATGAAAAAACTGAAACTGTTGCCCCTACTAAACCCTTTTAACAACGTCCAACAATTAAAATAGTTTACTTACTGTTCAGTTTTATACGAATTAATACTCTTATCAAAGGCAATCTAATTTCTTTCGCTGTAAGTTGGTTGGCTATTACACATAAATAAACATAAAATACCTGTTTGGTTGTTTACACGCCTTCTGGTGACCTTTTTTACTGCTTCCGTGCTCCGTCTTAATTCGATGATTTGGATTGGACTGAATAGTGTTGGTCAACAGACCAATCAGAACGTCCGAATCTCGATAATAGAGACTGACAAAGACGATTATGAAATGTAAACAAAGATCAGACCACTCAAAGTACCTCAAAGGTGAGTTTACACCAGAGGTTAATAACGAAAAGCTGTTTATTTATTTATATACGGAATTATACCATTTTACAGAAACTTTAACCAGTGAAAACAAGATGGCAGGTAACTATATATCTTAGTGACTAAATAACAGTTGAAAATGAATCTATAACAAGAGAAATTGTAACATCAAAATAAAAAGAGAGATAGAATGTGACAATATGACAATTAACAGCAACAATAAAGACTAACCACATATAAATAATGAAGACAATGACCATCGCAAGCAATAAATAACCAGTTGTGACTTATAATGTATACTGATGAACATAGTGGAAAATAACAACTAGACAAAAATGTAAGACTTAACAAGATAACAAGATAATAAATAACAACAATAACGAACAACAACTATAAAGGTAAATACATAACATGAATGAATACATGAATGAATAAATAGTAGCGTATAGTAACAAGAATAATAACAAGAATAAATTTCATAAAAAATGCTGAAATGCAATTTGGTAACATAACAAGAAATAAAAAAATGAAACTAATGTGAAGATCAGGAAGCACTATGGGTAGTAGAGGAATGGTAGCCTAGGTGAAATAACAGAGGAAAGATTGTCAAGTAGATATAGGATTGTAAGGCTGTTAACTTTTCCTATTGTTATCTTGGCTATCCATATGGCTAAAGTCGACAACTTTTGGTTGTCAACCTCTGGTGTAAACGCACCTTAATTAGTGCATTTCTTGTGGGTAAAAAATTGATTTTAGATCAATTTTATTAATATTAAACCATGCTTTTAACAACTTAACTTAATTAACTAAGCTTTCGACAACGAACTTCATCTTTAAAGTTGCACAATGAATATTTCACCGGAATTTGAATTTGATCTATGACTTCATTTCGAGAGATATTGTCTGACATTACCTTTGCAATATGAGTCTAGAGGCTATTCTTCAAATAGCCAATTATAATATTAACTTTTACCCTTTATCCTCAATATGCACTTTTCTACATTTTGTTTCAAAGATATATTCCTATTATAGGGACATAGTTCTAAGGTCATTATAGGCCTACCACACTGAAAATAGTAGTTTTCATCACTAGGAGCAAAAGGGGCTCTTTTGGTATAGTCTTACATGTCAAAAGTGAGGAGCATAACATTTTTTTAAACAGTTAATCACGCAAAAAGACATTTTTCCTCTGAGATATGAACAATGTATTTTATAATTTTGTGAAATTAGACTTTTAATCGCTAGAAATTTTAACCATAAAATTGTATTTTTGAGAAAGCTTATCTTATACCCTACTCTCTATCTAAAACAAGCAATGTTTGTACGATCAATTTTTTCCTTTTGTGGATTTTTTATTTGGCTAAGAGGAATCCACTGGATCTGGTCCCATTTCTGGAAAAAATCTGGTTTCTGTCCAAGAGCCCTTCAAAGTTCCCATGTCATTCTTATAGAGATTTTGTAGCTACTAAATTGAACCGAAAAATTGGGTCTCTTTTAGAAGAGAGCCTCCACTATTAAAATCTTTAGAAACCGTAATAGTTTACGTATTGGTGGGTTACATGACTATAAGTAGACAGAAAACATGTAAAGTGTACCCAACAAATTTCCCAATCAACTTTTGAACACCGTATATTATAACCATTCATTACCAAAACGCAAAATGCGATTTCCCATTAATCGGTTGACCAATACACTGGTTTGGTTACGCCAGTTAGGTCAGGATAGATTTAAAGTGGTTCGGAAGTAGAGTAGTACAGTTATTAGTAGGAAGTAGTGTAGATAACATAATGGTAACGTTAAACAAAATTACCACTTCTCAGAAGTCTGACACTATGAAATAAAAAAATTAAAAATTAAAAAACAGGTAGATTTTGTACAGAATGATAAAACATATATTTTAATAGTTTTAATTATGATTTGGAAGAGTAGTCTTTGTGATTGTTCATAACAGTGATTCTGTTTTCCTGAGTTGTCGCAGTTATTCATTGTCCCCCTTGTCTGTTCCTAGTTGCTGGTAGTCGTGGTAGTGCTAGGGGCGGCGGTGGTGCTGGCAGCTCCTGAGCCTAGCTACCTCGGGGGTGGCGGGGGCGGGGGTGGAGGCTTCGGCCAAGGAGGCGGCCACGGGAGCCAGGGGAGCCAAGGAGGCTTCGGTCGGCCCGGCGGCGGAGGAGGTTTCGGTGCCCAGCAGCCCTACGGGGCGGGAACCTTCGGGGGCCGTGGTGGCAGGGGGGGCTTCGGCTCCCATGGAGGCTTCGGAGGCGGTCCGGGGGGCGGCAGAGGAGGAGGCGGTGGATGTGGTAGTGGATGGGGACGATAACTGGAATAGAACTGGAACCGGATTTGAATGAAACTTGAGTCAAACTTGAAGCAAAAGCAAAAACAAAACTATCTCCTGCACTTTTCCTTGTGAATTGATAGTGTTAGTTGTGTAGATTAGAATATTGTAGGCATTATTAAAATTTATATAAAATGGTTTAAAAGTTTATTTTTCCTTGTGAAAGTTAAAATAAAAAAATCTATTGTTTTAATTTTATTAAAAGATAACGATCAATAAAATGAAAATGACTCATTTTGACAGTGACAAAATTAATACAGGAATTTATTATCTTGAATAATTTTGAAACGGAGAATTACTATGGAATGAGACTGAAGTCACATTATTAACTACACAAAAACATAACTTGCTCTATATCTTTTTACTTAAGTAGTCAACCACTCTTTTTATATAACCGTACATGTTTTAAACATATTTTGTCATTGCTATTGAAACAATCCACTTATTACAACCAGCTTGCATATAATGTTGTATGTAGGGCAGGGGTTAGTCCGGAAATGCAAGAGCAATAACAGTAAGCAATGTGCTACACAAAGATACAGCTTTGCTTGGTTGCAGACCCATAAAAAGTGTTGTGTTGGAAACGGAAACAGGGGAGTGAATTTGTCCCGAGCCATGTTGGAATCATTGTGAACGCTATGTGCACACTTTCCTAGATCTTACAATATTTTCTTCTAGTTTTTCTATGTAGTATACGTTTTAAAGAAGAAGTTGGAATTCTTTTTACGGACGTTGTGAGTGGGCTCGCTTACAAACTAAACTCTTACCTTGTACTGCTCCCCCCCCATTCATCGTTTATCCATAGATCTATCAGGGGGTGGAGAGATTTGTCGTGTTTTGAATCTGTGAGAGTAATCTACACTAAACTCCCAAAATTAAATGTAAATTTGATTTTAAATATCTAGTGTACCAAGATTTTTTTCTCCAAACTATTATGAATCACTTTTGATAGTATCCTCTACGGCAAATAGGAAAGAGTGAAGTAATTAAAAAAAGAATATAAATTACTCCTTATTATTTTTATGCTAAATGCCACTCCTATGCAAATGACTAGACTTAACAATGCTGTAATCCACTTAAACAAACAACAATTAGCATAAGTTTGGTTTGGTCATTTTGATGACGTACTGTCTTCATTTTTCATCACTTAGTAATTAGTCCAGGCTCTGAACAGGTTGAGCATGCACTGAAAATCTAACAATAATTGACTTTAGATTATTGTTGAGGACATTTAGTAGATGTAAAAATTCAATGTTACCACATTTCCAGAATGGGCACAACCAGTGGCGGATTTACGAAGCTTGGGGCCCTAGGCCAACTTTTCTGTGGGACCCTCCTCCCCCCCTCTCATCATTGACCGAAGTATGATACTAAAATCAAATTAAGCTAAAATCGTCCTTAATTTTTTATCCTATGCTCTGGTACGAGTAAAGTGTAATTGTATGTGTACACTCTGATCTCTGAGAACGAGCTCGTCTTGAAAAGATGCTGAATTATCCAGCTGCTAAATGGGGGTGGGGAATGAGGCCCATTATGCTTTATCATTGATTATATTTATAATCAATGGATCTCTGCTATAACTGGAGTCACTACTCTCTGTTCAAACGCTTGTGAAAAGCGTGCCGCTGTATTTTAGGGATATTATGTCCGTTACGTTGGTCAAATTGCTGTTGGTAGGAGGCTATCAAAATATTTAAGATGGCTATCCGTACTCAATTTTACCAAATTGTATTGAATAGTGTAGGTACAATGGGGTCCTTATTGATTTGAATTACTTTGTTAATATTACTATATTGGTACAAATGTGTTGCTTTCTGAATTTTGATACTTATGCTACACAAAAGTTTTATATAAAATTTTGATTCACGAAATGGTAATGGTTTTAGAAAATCTTTAAATTAAACTAACTTTAGTTTTAATGTCATCTAGATTTTGCATTTTGACAGCGTCTCACCAATAGCAAACTGGCAACCAAAAAATATCAACGGGAAAGCGGTGCAGTTTCCCAGTGCAAATTCAGTTACCTCAGTGCACTTTCCAAGACGCAGAGAGGTAAATTCAGTTAGTTATAATAAAAAGCCCAAAGGGGCCGTCGCGTCGTCGCCCAGTGTTGCCACCAATATGAATGTGACTTAACCTACAGGTAGCTCATGATCACCCGAAAATGACATGGAAGATGGCAGACGCCACAATGACTTCATCAAAGTCTCTCTGTTGTGTTGTGAATTTACGGGTTGTCAACTAAAATAGTCTGCCAAAAATATAAAAAATTGCTCCATCAGGGCTGAAAGCTAATGTTAATCTTTACCGTGCAAGTACATCCTTAAAAAATATATGTATATTTGGGACTCCGTGCGGCCCCTTGCAGCCCGCGGCCCTAGGCCAGGGCCTAGTCGGCCTAGTGGTAAATCCGCCACTGGGCACAACATGGGGGAGGCCCCCTAGAGGAAGTCGGAGAGGAAACTGTGGTTGGCCTATGTCATGTTGTATATCATTTTAAGGGTCTTTGAATGTAGATTCAAATGCCACAAACCCAATCTCTAAAAGTCGAATATAACGCGGACTATTGCGTTTAGAAATGTCGGCAAAATGCTTTTTATGCAAAGTTTGACTGCCTGCCATTTCTGACTCGATCGTTTATTTTAGGTGGGATTTGCGGAATTCTTTTCTGTCCAATATGATCCTAAAGCCTACGTTAAATATTTCACCAAAGAGTTCGTGGGCTGTCCCAAATCGGCCTGAAAAATCATAATATAATCATAATATTTTGGGCAGCAATCGAAGGCGGCAAATGAAGTCTTAAAAGTAAACCTTAAAAGAAAACTTAATTTTCATGATCTTTATAAAGAGGAGATCAATAGAATTGAAATAGATTTGAAAAAAATGTCGCCAACTCGACCTCATATGAACGTTTGAGTCAGAAATGGAAGGCAGTAAACCTTTGCATAAAAGCAGATTACCAGAATTTTAAAATGCAATAACTTGTGTTATATCCTATCTTTATAGATCGGATTTGTGGCATTTAAATCTACATTCAAAGATCTTTAAAACTATGTATAACATGACATAGGCCAATACAGTTCCCTTTACGACTTCCTCCAGGGGAGTCCCCCTTGTTGTGCCCACTCTGTAAATGTGGCAACATATATTTTTTACATCTTCTAAATGTTCCCAACAATAATCAAGAGTCAAATTTCGTTAGAATTTTAGTGCATGAACAACCTGTTAAGAGCCTGGACTAAAAATACAGAAATTGTCATGTGTCTAACTTCCTGTTTTTGGTAAAAATATTTATCCTTACATGAATCCCCAGTTTTTTAATGTCAAAAAAAAAAAAAAAAACAATAGGAACAAATACAACATACTTTGCATAGGCTCTCTAAAAAGAGAATTATAAAACGGTTCTGATGTTGATCCGACTGTCGGGGTTGACCCTTTTGCATTTATATTAAACACTTATGAACACTAAAAATCTATTTTAAAAGAAGTGGTGTGGTTAAAGGCATTTCAACGAGTTTACCAAAGAATAAGAGTTAAATTTGGAGAACACAATAAGTGTTTTCGTGAATGGCGAGTGAGGGAAGCGAACGAGTTAATCCCAAGTACAAGGGAGCGAAGCGAACAAGTTTGACTTTCTATTTATATATCTCTTGCATTTAATTTGAACGGGTGAGGAACTGGTATGGTGCTACGAATTATCACCTCTGTGCGAGTAGCCCATTGTTGCGTAGTCGGCAATGTTAATCATACGGCTTTTAATACGAAACATGGTATTTTATTCCCCTGTTTCGGACGCCGTTTTTCAACCGATTTTCTTTAAACTTGGTAAGTGTTTAGTTGAATAGCTATATTAGGCCCCTCATACCTATAAATTTTGAAAACTTAACAAATATTACTCTCTGTGACGTTGCAAAGTAACTCGTTTTTCCTTAGTAATATTTGTAAAATTTTCAAAATTTCGAGGTATGAGGGGCCTAATATAACTATTCAACTAAACACTTAAAAAGTTTAAAGAGATTAGGTTTAAAAACGGCGTCCGAAACAGGGGAATAAAATACCATATTTTGCATAAAAAACTCTGTCAACTTATATTGTTGAATATTTGCAGATATAATAACTAATTAATTATCAGACTCTGCTGAGTGAGTCTACTAGTTCAGGGAGTCGAGTAGAAGCTTCTATTTATAAACGCTATTGTTTATTTATGCAAAACTCACAACATTCTGTTTTGTTAAAGTTTTAGTCATTAATTTGAACTTAGATAACATTCATAACTTTGACCTCTTAAGAGCAATGACGATGTATTATTTTTATTATACTGAAATTTGTCTTACTATTCACATTCTTGCTATAAACACATTATAAAGAACAGATCACACATGAAATAACAGTTTTTATTATTATTAGTTTTTAGATTTACAGACTGTTTTCCAAGTATACATCAAAGTTATTTTTTTAAATATAATTGTTTAAAGAAAAATATTAAGGATATTCTTGTAAAATTCTCTCATTAACTTTAAGATCTAAGCATTTATAAGATTACAATAACACCTTTTTTTTGTTAATTATAGTGTATGATGATTATCATGCAATTCATTTTTGACTGTCTATATGAAGATGAATTTGCTGAGGAAAAATCGAGGGTAGAACAAAAACCAATATTTGCCCAAATTTAATTTTAATTTTTCGAAGGTTTTATTACAATAGAAAAAAACATATACAGTTATCAATAAAACATACTTAGTAGCAATATGGAAGTATTTGATATTATAAATCCTTTAAAACGGATAGCGTTAGGTCGTGTAGTAGTAGTTGGTACCGGGTTTTGTAGAATTTCACCACCTGGACCCCGATCCTCCGCCGAAGCCTGTGCCGGCTCCGTAGGGAGCGGACCTTTGCCCGCCAAAGGACCTTCCTTGGCCTCCGCTGTATGAGGGCTGGCCACCAAATCCTTTGTTGAACCCTCCGAAGCTCTGGCCTCTACCTCCTTGACCGAAGCCTCCCTGAGAGAGGCCTCCATGGCCGCCGAAGCCCTGGTGTCCCGAGCCGCCCTGGCCTCTGCCCCCGAAGGTGCCCGCGCCATAGGGTCGCTGCTGCCCGGCCAATCCTGCTGAGGGAGCTCCAGCGGCAGCGCTAGCATAGCTGCTGTCCCCGAACCCCTTGGAACCTCCGAAGCCGCCGTGACCTCCCTGGCCGCCGAAGCCTCCTCCGTAGCCACTGGAGCCTCCAAACCCTCCGGAACCCCCGTAGCCACCCCCCTGGCCACCCTGGCCTCCTCGGAACCCGGGCTCAGCGAGTACGCAGACTGACACTACCAGCAGCACGACTACACTCACCTGCCAACAGGGAAATAAAACATTAATCGACTTGGACTCCTTAATGAACATATTTTATTTATTTATTATTATTTTAATACAATTATCTTGCTGCAGTACAAATCCGTAGTTCAATAATACACAAATATTGCAAATGATAAGCTATGAGTAGAGTAATTTGTTCTTCATATAGTGAAACCATAACTAGAACTAAATTAATGTACGATAAAATAGCTTACATGCTAGAAAAATAAAACTAAAACTAAAAACAAAGTTCAGAGTAGGGCCTATCTCAATATGAATAGGTGTTATACTCAATTCTTTGTCTCAGGTAAATAGCAAATAATATGATAAACTGTTATGGTACTCATAAAATAGATTTTCCACTAGACTATGTCATGTGTAATTTTTTCTACTTAGGAAAAATATTCTCGCCCTCCGGGGTGAAATTGGTGAAGTATTTAAACTAAAAAGTAAAAAAAAAAAAAATAAAAAACATCCCATTAAAGTAGCTTTTAATGGAGTTGGTTCCTAATACTCTGATATAAAAACCGATAAAACAGGTTTAGTGATGTAAATTAAAAGCTTAGACGCAAAATTATGTCAATAAATTAAAAATAAAAATCAATTATGAATTTTTTTACCATTCTTTTTAGCGAATTTCCCTATAGGGAATACGCTATTACGGTAGTAGCCATGGTAAGACCTAAGCCCGGGACCACTTTACTTTTTCATTTTGAGGTCCCCAGAAGCCAAAAACACCGTTCGTTCATTTTCATATAAATGTATATGTTACCGGCCAAACCCGATTTCAGGACAAACTAGTTTGGACTAGGCTGAACTGGTTTTTCCTGACTGCCATAGGATAAACTAGTTTTTCCTTATTGATCACAGGCTAAACTAGTTTGGCCGGGTTGCGTTAGGATAAACCAGTTTGGCCTGCTTTAGTTCAGGCGAAACTAGTGTTTTAAATTTATTACTAAAGTATTATATTAAAAGTTTAAGGGTAATGAATAATTAAGGTCTCGTTATTCTGAGGAACAAAACTAAAAGTACTTTACTTCTTGTTACATGACGAACTAAAATGATGTTTAGAATTGCCCAGTACATGTTTCATTTTGCAAAGGCTTTTTTAGCAGGCTTCTTTTTTCGTTTTTGTACAGGTTGTACATTTTTCTTTTTGTTTGGCAGGCTTTGAAACACGAACATTTTACAAATCTTTGACCGGTACCCAGGAAATGATTTGTTGAAGTTCTTAAAGAAATCTCACTCTACATATCACGTCATTTTCAGTAATGAATCTATGGGCGCTCACGTCAAACTGGGTTCTGAAAACATTCAGCAAACTGTATTTTTGAAAACAATAATGTAAACTTGTAACAACAAATGCATTAGAGGGCAACATTTATTCAATAATTTAAGATATAATTCAGTTTATTCAACAATTCAGTCCTGGTTTCCTACTTTTTTACATTGAGTTCTTTTTTTCAATCCGTTATTCAAAATATTTTGATGCTTGTTTTAATGACAAAGTCATTGAATTCAAATAAATATGATATACTTTTTTTGTAAAATTGTGTGAGAAAACATAGGTTATAATGTTTTTATGACGTAATTTCACTTCACTTTGACTAATCATCTGTACTATTTTGGAGAAAAATATTCCTATTAAAAATAAAGTAAAAAAACTGCATTTTTCTCCAAAAAATAAAAGTGCAATTTTTGTAAAACGTAAAATAAAACCATATTTTGCACTGGATTAATTTTTTAAAGAATTCCATATCTCGTTCCAATTTTGTAGATCCCCTCATCAGTGACATCAATAAAAACGCAAAATTTATTCCTTAGCAGTGGCACACTGGAGAAGAGTTTGGCCTGACCTTGAAACAGGCAAAACTAGTTCATCCGTACACTAGCCGGCCAAACTAGTTTGGCCTAACAGTTCATCTATGCTAAACTAGTTTGGCCTTACGATTCATCCAGGCTTAACTAGTTTATCCTATCGCTATTAGGCCAAACTAGTTTTGCCTAAAAAAATAAGGCCAAACTAGTTTCTCCTAGGGCGATCAGGAAAAACTAGTTCATCCTAGGCTAAACTAGTTTGGCCTAAAATCGGGTTTGTCCGGTAACATATATATATATCTATATATTTTGTAAAATTCTGTTCACTTATCAGGGCTACTATTATAATAATGAATATAAAATAAAACCAGAGCACCCTATTTTTGCTTTTTATTTTATGCTTGCCATGACGTTTACGTACATTTATATAGCTTATCGGAAAATAGTTAAGCTATATAAATGTACGTAAACGTCATGGCAAACATCAAAATGTATTTTTAATAATTTTATTATTTTAATACTTTAAAAAACATGCAAAAATGTTCAAAAACCTTATATTTTAAATTTATTAATATATTTAATTAATATAATTAAATACCTTTTATTAATATATTTTAAAAGGTGTTAATGTACTACTTACATAAAAAAAAAAAAAAAAAACTATTGGGAAACGTAGACTTAACAAAAAGAGACACACCAACTGCTCTAATCAATATTTGCTTGGGGATTTAAATGTTTTGATTTTATAACAGTTAAAACGACTATTACAGTAAAACGTAGTTATGACAGCAATTTTGTGGAGAAGTACTGTATATCAAATATTATAATGTGGTATACATTATCACTAAGAAGTAAAATGTTTTGCTCTAAAGTTATTACTAAAACTACTAACAGTTTGAAGTTTTTTTAGCAATAGTTTCCATTTTATTTGGTCATATTTTGTACGAATTATAAATAATCAATAAGGCTTATATATTCTGTTTTATTGCTAATTTGTAATCTGAAATAAAAAGAATGTATTCTTTCAGACTCCTTAGACTAGTATGTATCAAAATATTATCTATGTTAAAAATAAGCAAACTGATGTGTTATTTTATGAAAAAAGTATATTTCCATTACGTTGGATTTGGACTACTTAAATGTTAGAGTAAAACGTGTAAACTATGAGAAAGTTATATAAATTAAATTACAATATATGAAGAATCAAACTAACTGAAGTATTAAATGAACGTTAAGTCATTTATATTTATATGGAAATAAATATTTTTTTATTTTAATCGTCAATATTAATTCATGAAATATAAAAGTCATGTCTGAATAATTTCTAAATGCGATCAATTATGTTTTGAAAGAACTAGTACTTGGTTATGTACTAATTTATATTTGACATACATTTTATAGTGTTCATGTGGAAGAAGAAGTAAAACCTTATGCATACTTTTCCAAAATAAACAATAACTAAATAAAAAATGTATAAAATCGTTTAATTTATATTCCAATCAGTCCAACACTGTATGTTACAGGGGATAACAATTTAAGTAGTCTCAATTGCTTTTTGGAACAATGATTTAGTATTCAACTACTGTAATACTGGGGATGTGTAGACCGTAAATTTATAAAGATTAAGGCCGGTTCCTACGTGGGCGACAGATGCGACGCGACGAGAGCGACTGGAGCGACACCAGCGACAAGCTTGCATCGCCATAACGTTATACATTGTAAATTGTTGTCGCTCCTGTCGCCCACTAAGAACGCTCCAATGCTTATACATTTGTATGAAATTTTGTCGCTCTCGTCGCGTCGCATCTGTCGTCCACGTAGGAACCGGCCTAATTGCAAACTGCAACAATGAAAAATGAAACAGTCATCAGGATATTGTCAGGAACAATATCAATAGTCATTATTCAAAATATGTTCCATCCGAAACCACTGAACAATAAATCAACTGATTTTTTATGTTGTAATACGACGTTTTTTATGTATTCACATTTATATGAAATATTTCCACAGTTCGAAGTAGTTAAATTTGGAATGCATACAAAAATTACTAAAATATTTTCACTCGTAATTTATAGCAGGTATGTCTCCTAAAACATTTATAAAAAATATAAAAATCCATGATAAAGTAATAATTATATGTTATTGCTAAAAAAAATTAGGGAAACATGAAACAAATAAAACTCCCAATTGATACTCACGGAATTCATGGCTGGACGATGTGTGTTTGCTCGGAGGTGTGGGTGAGGATGCCCAACCACGGCGCCCGGGGCCCGTTATATACAGGGTGTCCCGACAGGGGCAAGGCTGGACCACTCCGGCAGCCTCGCCTGTCACGTGGTCTTGACGGGTCCTTATCAGACTGATAACACATCAGCACGTCACCGTCCGGCCCGTGGGTTGCTCAAGCGTCGCGGGACGTCGGGGCATGGGAATATTGATGGGTATCACCAGTGGTGGCTTGCGTAAAGTGAAAGAAATATTCTACCTTTATGTTTAAAATATTTGAAAATCAAACATCACTTTACTTGTCATTGTGTCTATCAGAATAGTACATTTAATTACTAGTCTGGAAAGTGGCCTTTTTGAAAAGAAATGAAATTTATTTAAATTCGTCTCACGAGGAGCGCCTGAAATAATACTTTTGGGACGAGTTTTTTTTCAATATTTGAGATAAAATGAGTATTTGAGTATAAATGAGTTTATAACATTTTTTTAACACGATGCAAACAGCAAACTTAACATTAAAGTAAGGCAGGAATAGTAGTTTTCATCACTAGGACTGAAAGTGGATTTCTCTGTAATTCCGTTTTCGGAAATAGCGATTAAACACAGAAAAATACACATTCCGTCCGAGTGATGAACAAAGTTTTTCATCATAGTGCAAATGTAGAAAATGAATAACTCATTTTAGAGTAAATTAATTAAAATATCATTATCTGTTTACGTTTATTAGTTGACTTCCATCTTAATTTAAATAGTACCAGGTTAACCAAGCCTTGCTCATTGATTTTAATTCTATTTTGTTAAAGTGTCATGGTAAGTTCACCCGGGATCGGACCGGGAGCAGCTGGCTTTTGAGGCCAAAGCTGCGTGCCACTCATCCTCCATGACCATAATTTAAATCTCTATTATAACTATTGAAGTTCCCGCATTTTTCTTCAAGGGCAATAATATTTTCATGTAACAACAATATCAGCTTCCAACAAATTTATTTGTTTCAGTTTAATAATTGGCAATGAACACTACTTGGCTAGACTCCTCACAAATTAGCCACATTCGAAACCGATGTACTTTGGCCAGTTCTCCAGTGTGCATATACGAACTTGAGGTGGCACAATCAGTTAGTTCTTCTTTAGGTCTGAAACTCTTTGCAGAGCTGTGAAAGAATCATTTTATATTGGTATATTATTTTAGTCAATAGTGATGGTGTGTTTTACAACAACGTAAACCAAGCTGAAAATTATAACATTATTTTCAGCCTCTCTGAAAGGGCAGTCCTGTTGTCATGGTGGTATTAGACAGAAAAGAGATATCTCTTCACGTAATGTAACAAATACAAAAATAAATGGAACAAAAATTTTGTTTATTTTTAGATAACTTTATTTACAAGCTTAATATTTTTTTTTCTAACGCATAAACGATTATTATAATTCACACATAACGGGATTTGTTTGCAGTACGATAAAAAACCCGTTGTTCATTTATCGGAGCAAAACTGTTTCGCATTTTCCCAATTGTACACACAAAACATCCACTCTCGCTTCAATTTATGAATACTACTGTATTACTAAACCAAAGTTGAATAATAAACGACAAAGCTGTATTTAACCTTTGCCTTCGGTTTTGCGGTTTCTAACGGCAGTAACAGAGGCGCATTAGACCCATGGTACACTGACCCATCGCCACTGCCAAGGATCGCCACTGTATTATCTCTGCTGCTACGACGTGTCACTTTTCACTGCTGGTCGTTACAACGCCTTAACATCACAACTTTCCTATGACACTAACTGATGACGTGGTCCTACTCCTGAGCGAAAGAGAAGGTCAAATTGGAGTGTCTTAGTCACGAAGGTCTCATGCACCATAGATCGAATAAAATTGAGAATACAATTTATATAACTTTTGACGTGTCTCATTTTCTTCTCCCAATTTCTTTTATCAAGCATGTTATAAAATCTAATATTATTGTAACAGCAATATACGTACTCAGAGAATTTTGGATAGAGTTTGGTTACTTTTTCCGTAAATTTGGAAGTATATATTGCCGTCGAGTATAACATTTGCTGAATGGGAAAGGGAAACAGTAAATCTATCTATATATATAATACGTGATGCCCTTTTTTCGTTAACACTACTCCTCCCTTATTTCTGGACCAATTTTAAAGTTTGAGGTGTCAAAAGAATGGTCTCAGTTCGTAGTTTTGCAATAAGGTTTTAGATTTTTGATATTTTAATTCTGAAGCTCACGGGAAGCCCTCAAAGTTCATTTTTTGTCCATAAGATTAACATGGGAAACAGTTTATATTAATTGCTAAATAAAACAGCTGTTGATAGTTTAACCAACAAACACATATGTTTATAGCTGAATAGAAACAAATTGAACTGATACTGAAATATCAACACAATTTCATACTTTAATGAGGAGTGTCTAATCTGAGGTTTAAACCTTTTCTGAAATGTATTGGGTAGACTTGGTTTGAACGTTTTATCTCCTTACTCTGTGGTTTTATTTACGTGTAGGAATATATGGGCACAAAAATAAGATTAGTAACTTAACCATACAAAATTAAATTTTTCTGTACGAACTAAATTAAATTAAATTAAAATTAAATTAAATTACTTAAATTAAATTTAATTTAATTTTCAATTTTGGAAACTGAAATTTTTTATCTGGATGGGTTGTCCGATTAGTATTGAAACAATAACGGAAGGTGACAAATATTAAAATATAACTAAATTTGTGTGCATGGGTTTTCAAACTGCTGTGAACTATATGATTTACAGGAAAATTAAGGAAAAGGGATGGTTGGTTGTAGGCGTTATAGGGAAATCTGTTTGTTTACTACAAAAAAATTTAATTCAGAATGCTACACATATTAAAACACCTGTTTAAAAGAGACATTCTAAAGTTTTTTACCTCCACTATGTAAAAAAAAATCTTATTACAAAAATGGTTTGTATAAAGATAAATTTAAACCAAAATTTTAATGCGCATAAAACTAAAATGGACCATACCAACAAAGATGTAGATTCTCTTAATTTTTATGATTTCATAATTTAAATTTTGTAATGCCATAGACAGTTAAGTTCAAGAGGATTTAGTTTTTTATAAATAGTAATGTGGACTCATTCAATATTTTGACGACTAGGTACCTACCTCATACAGTACTACAAAACAGCCGTAGTGGAGTGCTGCATAACTCATAGGACTGGGGAGTTGTAATGAAATGTTGATTTGTATTAATTCTGTTGTAATTTGTGTTTTTTGTTTGATGAACTATGTAGATACAACATCTGTGAATTTATTCTAAATTTTATAGGAGTGTTTAGACAGAGGCCCTAAGACAAATCGCCAAAAGAACAACTATGTAATCTTAGCTAATTTAGATCTAAAAAAACAACCATCAAATCTCAACTCTATCACATTGGTAAGTTATAAAATTAGTAATGAAGATCGATTGATTAAACATCAATAATGTTTAATCTGATTTTCACTATAATTTTATTTGTATTCAAAGTAACTCTGTTCATCATCATTTAATTAATTATGCTTTCTAACAACTGGTCGATGTTAGATAGTAACAAGACTAGTGTTTGGACCGTTCCCCGTCAAAACGTTAAAATATGCCACTGGTGTATACAGACACTAGAAAAATTAACATGGAGTTAGGTTTGATGACCAGGTATACTCTAATAAATGCAGCGCATTGCGCTGCACGGGTCTCCTAGTACTAGCTAATCTACACCAAGTAAACGCACATTATAAATATTTTCAAGGTCATGAATTTAAATAAACAAGAAATAAAAGTTTTGTTGCTCCAAATGGTTAAAAACATATGTATCATGACATTTTTGCTTTACTTAATTACTTGATTACTTTAATATTCCATCCGTAGTCCTTTAGGCAGGATTTTGACAGGTTAGTTGGTTAAGCAGAAAGAATAACTACAATTTAATTAGGCCTAAATCTAGGTCTTAAAAAAATAAAAATAAATTTTAAAAATTAAAAATAAAAAAAACTTTATTATGGGAATTATTTTTGATGAAGAATTACTTTAATCTACAGTGTTTGTAATTACAGTGGCATACAGTGTTTATACATAAAAATATAATAGACTATTTTATAAAGTTTCGAATAAATTCTAAAGGATTTAGAAAACAATATAAGAAATTAATATTTTCTTTCTGTAAAAGTCTTAAAATGTTGCTTGTTTATTTTGCTTGATGCAACCTAAGATAGCAGTTGGAAATCAGTATCGGTCATTTTGAAGGCACTTCTTACATCGACAAAATAAATATTAAAACGATGCACTCTATCATAGAGATTAGATAATATACAATTAACCTAGGTGGTGTTAAAGTTTTCTCTGTTTATATTCTTGGATTTTAGAATAATATTTCAGGTAAGATTTATCCTTTTACTGGTAGGAGTATTAGTGTTGATATGCTGTCTTCTACACAGGTAAAATATTTTTTGATAAAGAAAAATAATATCAAAACCTTTGAAATTGATTAACAGCAATAAATTGCTATAACAATCTGACAAATGAAAATGACCTCTTTCTTAATGGTAACGTTGCTGGAATTCAGAACCTATGTGCGCTGGAGACATGTTTATTAAGCAATGTAGAAATATTAAGTCCTCTTTCACATTTAAACTCATTTAACTTAATTATCTTTTAAACATACATACATCATGAACCATGTAGTATAAGATTTGACGATACTTACATGGTCTATAATTACAGTTTAACTCTTTAGCGAAGTATTAAGATATTATATAGTATTTGAAACACACGGTAAACCTTACTGTAAACGGTAAACGCTATTTTCATATCGGTAAATTTACGAATAATTTGCAGTTCAGAGTGGTGGAACCAGATAAATAATGTATAAAGTTTACCGCTGATCACTTTTCAACAAGTTTTTCACAGCTCAAAAAGTATAAATATTTAAATCAACCATGATTTTAATAGCGTTTAGCGTTTCTCGTATTCATTTACCGTATGTGCAAAAACTCTCTAATAAACTATTTAAGTTTTATCTGTCACTTTTCACTTATCGTAAAGTTGAAAGATACAACTTTAAAACCACACCTCGATAAATAAGATGGGAGAAAAGGATGTAACATGAAATCCTATTATGTAACACTATGAAAGAAAGTCTTCACTGCCTGATTAACTCATCAAGTTAAAATTCTTACACAAACAAATTCGTATACTTTATATTTATATGTTTACGTAACTTTATTTGTTTTATGCAATAAACACTCTAAAAAAATTCATGAAGTCCGACTAAGACTATAATATGCTTTAGACGGTGTCCTTATACAGTAACGATTTTGTAATTAACACCTTACTCCGTTTTATATGAAACTGTTGGATGAAGGGAACATCGCAAACGAAGAAATAATACAAGTTGTGTAATTCAAACTCTATAAGATATTAATTTGGGATGGCTATACTGATCTTTGGAAAAGTTGTAATTGAAGCACGGCCTGTAAACTTAAATACACAGTATTAGTATTGACTGTGAAAGTAAGCAGTTTCACGTAAACAATCTGAATGTAGAAATGTACGGAAACATTTGATGAAACTGCGGTGTCAATGTATTACCACCGTTTATCATTTGATAGTGCTGTCCGAGGTCTGGATCACGGTTAACTACTTGGATATGCACAAGTATACCTCACAGAATCAACGCAGAACTGCAAACCCATCTGGGGATGTCATCGCGTGGAATTAGTTTAAAATTATATATCTAGTAATTTATTATTAACTCTTAAAAATTTATATTGAGAAGACCTATGATATGTATTTAGTAAATAGGTACAATTAATTATGAATTTAAAGATGATCTGTAAGGTATTTAAAGGGATTTATTTTATTGGGGTCGATTTTTTATTATTGAAAAAAAAATGTCTTGCGAAATTTTTTTTGACACACTAAAAACAATTGAAAAAGTGCATATAAAATTAAAAAATACAGGTAAAATTATATCGATTTAGTTCTCAAAATGATTTCTATCAAAGTTTAGAAATAAAAAATAAAATCTTCTGATTTTGTTTTACGTACAGTAATTATTTTTATTTTTATCACGAAAGTTACAGGCATTATTATACCCAACATTTTATTTACATGTGACAAGAATAAGTGGTAAAATTTTCAATAAAATCCATCAATTCGTTTTTGAGATTTAAAAGTTTTAAATCCTAAAAACTTTAAGCCTAAAAATTTAACGTTAAAGCTGCAATCAAAGTTTAAATAATAAGTTTTAATCTTAAAAACACAAAAAATCAAACTCTCGGAAAAAATTTTTGGCAAAACGGCGGATTTCTTAAAAATAAATCTAAACTTAAGGCTTTTTTACAAGTAACTATCATTTAATATTATTATACTACTATATTATTATTTATTTCACTCAGGGGCAGTGGGCTTTCCACTGTACGGGTGTTTCTTGGCGACCCCGGGGTACCTGAGCCAAGCTGTGAGACCCTCCTCACAGTTCTTCCCGAGCTAGGGCCTTTCTTCTCATCTTTCAGGTCTTAGCTCACCGTCTTTATTCTTTCCTGAGCTAACCTTGCTCACCTTCTTGTTTTCGACCCCGAATCAAGGGTGTCTTTCCACCTTCTTTCGACCGGCGCACGCTGGGGGGTCCTGGGAGTGTCCCTGTTGTGTTGCAGGGACTGATGTGTGCCTCGCACTGCCGATGGTCTCCTCCAGTGTGTCGTCAGAAGCCAGCCGCTTCGGACCTTAGTCAGGAAGTGCGACATGGATGCAGAGATCGGACTCTGCATTGCCACGGTGCGACCCCCAGCACGTCCGGCACATTTTGTGTATCGGTGCTGGGCAAACGGAGGTTTCGGGCCCCAGAGTCCTGGGGTAGGGGTGTCTTATCTCCTACGGGGGGTAGACCTCCGAGGGTGTACCCGCTCCCGGCCAATGAAGGGCCGCCTCTTGCCGCACGATGCGCTGGTGAAACAAAAGTATGGATTTTCAAAACCAAAACACGAAATTAAAGGAGAATGAGCAGGCCGCCTTTAAGCGCAGCTCAAAACTGCAGAGGTCTCCGACCTCGAAGACTGGGACGCCGACGGGGGGAATTAAAGCCTCCCCTCCGCCGATCCCGTTCAAGGCTGCTGGTGTCGCCGGATCGTCGGCCGTAACCGGAAAGGAGAAGGATGAGGTTAAGCTGGGTATGGGGGTGACTGAGCCGGTAACACCTCTAGCCGGGATGCAAGGAATTCCTCCCAGGAAGAGTCCTCTTCGTCCGGCATTCGAGATGCAAATGCTTCGGCAGCAGCAGGACGATGCCAACGAGGAGGAAGACTCATGTCTGAAGAAAATGAACGATCTTTTGAAGGAGATGGCCAAGGCTCTCCTTATTCAGAAGAACGTCAACAAGGCGATTAAGGACGGAATTCCAAAACTCGAGGATTTCCTTGGCGAAATCGAGGAATGCCGGAAGATCAGGCTGAAGGCAGTGAAGCAGGAGCGCGACGTTATGAACCGAGTTATGTCTGCTTCGCCTCAAGCTCATCTGGCTGAGTCCCAGACTCAAGCCAGAAAGCGAAAGAAGAGGCAGAGCGGTTCTTCGCCGGAAAGCCCTGAGCTTGTTGAGGTGGACTCAGTGCCGAGACCGGTTTTTGTCACTGCGGCATCGCAGACATCTCCTGTCCAGGCTACTCAATCCGCCCCGGGCGCTGTCGCGATTCCAGCGGCTACTCCTGCAGATGTTCCTGCTCCGGCGGCTAATCCTGCCTTGGCAGCAAACTCTGCCTCAACACCTTTGGGGGGCTGGAAGACGCGCCTGTCTAAGAAAGAAAGGAGGAGGCAGAAGCAAGTGGAGGCAGCTTCGAAAAGTGCGTCGAGGGTGGAGCGGACGCAAGTCTCAAACCCGGTGGGGGAGGCCTCTGGCAAGTCTGTCAGAAAGCCTAAACAACCCAGGCCTAAGAAGCCCAGGACGGAGGCAATCTTGATCAAGCCCTTAGGGGGGCGATCTTTTGCTGATGTTCTGGGTCAGATTAGATCGCAGGCCAAACCGGAAGAGACCGACACCGTTATCAAGTCTATTCGGCGAACCCAGAACGGGGATGTCCTCCTCGAACTGGGGAAGTCGAGTGACAAGATCGGTTTTGCCGCTTCCCTCAAGACTGCACTTGGGGACAAAGGCTCCATCAAGGCCCTAGAACCGAAATGTTCGGTCGAGATTCGGGACCTTGATGCCCTCTCCACCGAAGATGAGGTGACCCGTGCGATCCAGGTGGCACTCCCGGAGATACCGGCTGATGGAGTGAGGGTATGGCTGACAAAGCCTAACCGAAGTCAACTCAGGATGGCTGTTGCTGAGATGGGCGAAAAGCACGCCAATAAGCTGCTTAGCCTTCAGCACCTCAGAGTCGGTTGGGTCAGTTGCAGGCTCAAACGGAGGGTGGTAGTTTCGAGATGCTTCCGCTGTCTCGGTTTCGGCCACTCCTCCCGAAACTGTAACGGGCCCGACAGGAGTGCCAACTGCTTCCAGTGTGGAGGCCAGGGCCACAAACGCAAGGAATGTTCCTCGAGCCCATCCTGCTTCCTCTGCAAGGATTCAGGCTCCAGTGCCCTCGGTCACTTACCCGGGTCTGGTCAGTGCGGTGCCTTCAGAGCCGCACTTGAACAGGCAAAAGGCAGCGGCCGGTAATTCGCATCCTCCAGGCCAATCTTCATAGATCCTGGGGAGCTGATAACCTTCTAGATCAGCTCGCCCGAGAACTTGGTGCTGACGCGCTCCTTATCAGCGAACAGTATCGGGACAGAGACCCAAACATTTGGATCTCCGACAGCCTCGGTACTGCTGCATTTTGGGCGCGTAATACACAGGATGTCTTGGTGCGGAGTCACGGGCGCGGCCGAGGATTCGTCTGGGTTTGGTGTAGGGACGTGACTATCTTCAGTTGCTACCTCACACCCAACGAGGCCGTCCAGGACTTTCGCGACAATATAGATAGCCTAGAGGAGTGCGTTCTCGGCACCACCGGGCATGTCGTCGTTGGTGGCGATTTCAACGCCAGGGCCGTCGAGTGGGGAATGCCCTCTACCAGCTCCCGGGGGAAATACATCCTGGATTTCATCGCCAGGGCCGGTCTTGTCGTCCTCAACCAGGGCGACACACCTACTTTTCGGCGCCCCGGGCAGAGAGGCACGATCCCTGACGTCACCTTTGCGTCTGAGTCGCTCCTTCCGAGGATCTCTGGCTGGAGGGTTGTCGAGGACTACACGGGTAGCGACCACCAATACATCGTGTTTGACCTGCATGATCAGGCAAATCGTCGAGTTTCCGCATCTCGGGAAGGGCCACGCCGGTGGAACACCAACAAACTGGACGTGGTTAAGTTCACCGAAGTCATCTCTCGGGGAGCGCAGGGGAATCCTGGTGAGGCTGGAGCCGAGGCACTAGTAACATCCACGATGGAACTTATCGTCTCGGCCTGCGACCAGTCTATGCCGCGAAGGAAACCCCGACGCGACAAACAACCCGTTTACTGGTGGACTGAAGAGATTGCGGAACTCAGAAGAACATGTTTAAGAACTAGACGAGCCGCCACAAGAGCGAGAATTCCCGCAGACATAGTTCGTAAGTCGGAGGCCTATAAAGCTGCGAGAAAATCTCTCCGCCAGGCGATAAACAGGAGCAAGGCGAATAGCTGGAGGAGACTTCGTGACGACGTTGATTCCGACCCGTGGGGCCTGGGTTACAAACTTGTAACACAGAAACTCGGCGCCCGCTCTCCACCTTCCATCATGGAGGGCGCCACTATGGGGAGGATCGTCGCTGCGTTGTTTCCTGAACATCCACAGCGACCGCCGGTTGACTTCGGACGGGTAGAGGACGTTCCAATTTTCACTTTCGAGGAGCTGGAAACCTCCGTTCTCTCCCTGAAGAGCAACAAGGCTCCTGGCCCGGATGGGATTCCCAGTGAGGCTTTAAAGAAAGTATTTTTAATCAACGCTGACTTGTTGTTGAGAATGTACAATGCCTGTTTGGTAGAAGGGGTGTTTCCGGCTCCCTGGAAAACAGCCAGGCTTGTACTGATCAGCAAGGGCAAAGGTGATCCCGAGCTGCCGTCGTCCCACAGGCCTCTCTGCATGTTGGACACGGCTGGGAAGCTGTTCGAGAAGCTGATCCGTTCCCGCCTGACTTCTGCCGTGGAAGCTGCCGGGGACTTATGCCCCCGTCAGTACGGCTTCAGAAAGGGACGGTCAACGATCGACGCTGTCACCGAAGTTCAGAGAGCTGTGGAGAGAGCCGAGAGCCACAACCATTTCTCCCGCCGAGTAGTGCTTCTTGTTACGCTTGATGTCAAGAATGCCTTCAACTCGGCGAGGTGGGTCGATATGTTGGATGCGCTTCGCAACACCTTTCGTATTCCTGCATATCTGTTGCGGCTCGTCGAGGATTATCTACGCTCTCGAAGCCTGATTTATGACACGAGGGACGGAACGCGGACGATGGAAGTCACTTCTGGTGCCGCACAAGGTTCAATACTCGGCCCGGATCTCTGGAACGTTGCCTATGACAGCCTCCTGAGGTCCGAGATGCCTGAGGAAACCACTTTGGTTGGGTACGCCGATGACGTCGCAGCTCTCATTGCTGCACGCAACGTTGAGCTGGCCCAACTGAAGTTGAACCGAGTTATGCGGGTGGTCAACAACTGGATGTCCGATCACGGTCTCTCACTTGCTCTCAGTAAGACGGAGATCATGATTCTTACGAAGAAGAGGATCGACACCGTCGTCCCGTTTCGAGTGGGAAGGGAGGTGGTCACATCAACTCGTGCCGCCAAATACCTCGGGGTTATGGTGGACACCAAGTTAAGCTGGAGGGATCAGATCTTCCGTACGGCGGACAAGGCCGCTAAGGTAGTGACTTACCTTAGTAGGCTGATGGCCAATGTCGGGGGTCCCCGATCCAGCAGAAGACGTCTGTTGATGTCCGCGGTCCAGTCCGTGCTTCTTTACGGGGCAGAGGTGTGGGCAGGCGCTCTAGATAAGGAGTGCTACAGGTTGCGACTCGCCCGGGTTCAGCGTCAAGCTGCGCTCCGGGTGTGTTCCGCCTACCGGACAGTGTCCGAGCCTGCCGTCCTGGTGGTCGCCGGAGTCATCTCTGTCAAGCTCTTGGCAGGGGAGAGGAAAGCGATTTATCAGAGACAAGGCGAGATCGGCAAGGACACGGCAAGAACAGAAGAGCGCTCCCGAACCTACCAGCAGTGGCAACACAGCTGGGAGCACGACACCCGAGGACGATGGACTGCGCGACTTATCAAGCAGGTCCAACCATGGGTGGAACGGCGGCATGGGGAGGTGGACTACTACCTGACCCAATTTTTGACAGGTCACGGCTATTTTCGGTCGTACCTGAACCGTATGGGAAAGACCGGTTCACCGGACTGCATTTATTGCCCGGGTGTTCCCGACGATGCGGAACACACATTCTTCCGCTGTCCCCGTTGGGAAGGGCCCCGCCTGGAGGCCACACAAATCTTTGGTGCATTTTCGGTGGACTCGGTCTGCCAAAAGATTTTGGAGGATGAGGGCAACTGGGATTGTTTGTCACAGTTCGTCCGGGGCATCCTCCTGGAAAAGAAAACCGATCTGGACCGTGAAGTGGCCCAGATCCCTTGATCGAGCGGCTGGATAAGGAGCGAGCCCCACGGGCGTAAGCCAAATTTAGGCCTAGCCTGACGTAATGTGACAAACAATTCCAGGTTAGATTCCTAAAGAGTAGAGGAGGTTTTTTAGTGGGTAAACTCGTTTTTAGGGGAGCCCCACACTACAGGCTGGCCACCTGTGTGCGTAATGCATTTTTCCGCCTCTCCCTCAAAAAAAAAAAAAAAAAAAAAAATATTATTATTTATTATTTACTAGGCCTATAGGCCTACTTGTATTTATTTATTTATTTATTGACATATTCATTACATAATAGCTACAGGGCATTACCCAAAACAGCTATCTTGAAAACAAACAAAAATTTACAAAAATATAATATTTAAATCAGTACAAGAAAATATATTACATGTAAACAATACACTTAGGCATAAACAAAGAAAAGAACAACTTTGTGTGTGTGGATTAACAAATGTATAAAATAAATTACGGTAAATACAAGTGCAGTATTAAACATTTACAATACATACATCTATATTAATAAAATTAGAGTTTTGTCTGTACGTTGCTTAGAATTTTGAAATTTTTGGTTATTTTTACTTTTTATGCATCACAGAATCCAAAATCGGTGTCATCTAAATTTCTTTCCCTCTGTCTGTCTGTCTCTCTCTCTGTCACTCTGTCTGTAACGCTCATAGGTCCTATTTTGTCCTCTTTTCACTGGATAACGACTTTACCTAAGGGTCTAAATTTTTTTCATGTCATAGACTAGAGTGGTGTGAAGGTTCATTACAACTTTAATTGACTTAGCGACCTTAGGGCTTTGCCCCATAGTATGTCAAAGTAGCCAAGTTGTGCTAAAATACCAATCTTTAATCTCTTTTCACACGACAAGGGCTTTAGTAAATGATATGAAAATTTTTATTATTGTTAAATGTTGCAATTAGAACTATTTAGCTGCTCTAAAGCATCGTTCGTCAAAAAGGCTCTGCCTTATAGTAAAAGAAATATTCAATGTTAATCTTATGGGAATATTTAATTCTACCTTTTTATCTATGCTGTTTAATCAGCTGGATTAGACAGTTTGTCATTTTCACCACAGATGGCAACACTTAAAATTTTAAATACAGACTCTTTCATATCTAACCCTTTAACTTTTCACTGGCCTAAATACAGTGAATAAAGTCAACTAATTCTTGGTTCTAAATATGAATATTAAAATAATTTATGGAAATTATTACAAAACGAGTTTTGACCCTTAAATCTCAAAATGTTTCTTATTATCATTACAAACTAATTTTAGTTCCCAATTTAGCTTTCATTGCACGTTCTGACAAAAAGAGGTTTATTTCATCAAACACAATATGTAGTTAATACCAATGAGGTTTATAAATTGCTCAATCTTTCAAGTAGTTCGGGTATAGATGGGGCAGTATTAATGTGTAAGAACTTAATGAGAAGGGTTCTTATGAAGAAGTGAGAAAGTCGCTCAAAAAACACTCATAGTACCACAGTAATTTTCATTCAAGGATCATGCTGATTGGTTGAATGGAATCAGATGGTTTAAGAACATATTTGCAGAAGTTTGTTATTGTTTTTTATTTTGTGTAAACAAACAAATATACTTATTTTGACATTTAGAAGGTAAAAAGAGCGCTTCCCGTGGCAATAAGGAAAAGTAATCCCACCATCAATGCTTAATTTTTCTCCGTTTTTCGACATAACTTTTTAACATGGGATGTCACAATTTATTCGGTTTTGTATACATTGGCAACACATGAGGTTTTAGGTAAAAAGGTAAAGTCTACTAAAGACAAAAAAATTGAATTAAGTACACCTAATATCTACACTGCGGTGCGGTGCCTATACGTTACTGACAGATGTTGCGTTGTTTTACTTGGTTTGGGAATTAAACTTTTAACTAATTTTGAATTTAGATTTAATATTGTACATGTCTGTACATATCTTTCATGGGTAGAACAAGATGCAGGGGTGGAATACATTGGATTTGGCATATAGCTATCGTCACACCCAATCAAGGATTCAATATTAGATTTCATAAGAATCTATAATATTTTTTTACAAGTCTGAGTTTTCTTAGATCGTCTATGAGTTTATACTCATAGAACTATAAAGTAAATCACCATACAAATATAAATGTTTTATCAAACTGCAACAAAATCATTAGAAATAACTTCTAGACTAAATGAGAAATGGATTTAACAAGATTTTGACAAATGTACCTGGTAGCTATTAAGCATAAAACTTGATATTTAGATACGTTAGTATGAACCAACTGAAGGTTATATATTGAATTTGTGAAATCACTAATATCATTCGTTTAATAAACTGTACACACACCCCGTGCGAAGAACGGGTACACAGCTAGTTAATACAAAAAATACTAGTTAATTAAATAATCTATCCATTTGGTTCATAAATAAACTAAAATTAAAATTAAACAGATCAATTTCATCTTTGTATAAATTTAATAATCTAAAAGACTTGAAAAAAGATAAATTGTAATGTTGAACTGTGTGGCAACGCGGAATAAAAAAAACTAAAGATGGTCTCAGATTATTTCTGGGAACGTACAGGTTAATTTTACTTAATAAAAATGGGCTGTCAACAAAACCATGAACCAGCTTGAATAAAAACAAAATTGTACTTTTATTTCTTCTCATTGAAAGGGAATCAAAGGAGAATAAATTTCTTAAAACAACTGTTGATAAATCTCTATTTCAGGGGACATTAAATCTTTTATGATACAAGTATCTTAAAAATTTATTTTGAATAATTTCAATAGAAGTTATACTGTTTAGTGAAAATGGATCCCAAATTAGAGAGCAATATTTAAATCTACTTCTGACCAACGAAAAATATAACATACTGATAGAGTGTACTGAGGTGAATAATTTTGTATTTCGAATTATGAAACCCAACATCTTGTAAGCATTATTTATCATTTTATTTATATGGATTTCAAATTTAAAAGAAGAGTCAAATATTACACCTAAGTCTTTTATTTGAGATACCACTTGAAGTTTTGATCCATTTATTTAATAACCATAAGGAACTATATCTTTTTTCCTTGAATAAGACACCACAAAACACTTTCGAACATTAAGGAACAACATATTTTGTTGGCACCAAAAGTCAAGGATATCAAGTGATGACTGTAATAATGCAGAATCATTATTGTTTCGGATATGTATATACAATTTCAAGTCGTCTGCATATAAAAGACATTTTGAATCCACTATCTCATTAAGAAGATCGTTAATAAATATGAGAAAAAGTAAGGAACCTAGATTTGAGCCTTGAGGGACACCTGAAGTATTTGAATACATACTTGATTTTAAATTTGAAACCGTGACAAATTGACAACGATTTTTTAAGTATGATTCTATAAAACTAACAAAAGCTGAAGAAAAATTAACTAATTAAATTATTTAGGAAAGTTTTTTAAATAGAATGGAGTGATCAACAACATCAAAAGCCTTTGAGAAATCCGTATAAATTACATCTACGCGTCCACCAGTGTCTAATTCAGATGATATGTCAAAAGTAAATTCCATTAAATTGGTGACTGTTGATTTACAGGGGAGAAATCCATGTTGTTTTGGAGATATTTTCATTTTGACAGCATTATATATATGCCTGTATAAAAGAGACTCAAAAACTTTAGCAAAAGAATTAAGCAACGATATAGGACGATAGTTTTCAATATTCTCAGCTTTTCCAGACTTAAAAATAGGAACCACATTTGCTTCCTTCCACCTTTGTGGGAAAACACAGGAAAATATTGAAAGATTAGAGAGAAAACATAGAGGTTCAGCTAATACCTTCACAGCCTTTAACTACATAGCAAGGAATACCATCAGGTCCAGACGATTTTTTGGTTTTTATTTTTTTTTATAACATCCACAACTTGAGGAACAGTAAAGAAAAGTTCTCTTTTTTCTTTAGGAAAACCAGCAAAAAAAGAAACCGTATTATTTATAGATGAATTGGTGAAAACAGATTTTAAAAAGTCTGCAAACGTGTAAGCTACTTTGTCCTTTGATACTACATTGCCACAATATCTCATTTCCATACTACCAATATCAGATGATGGAGAAGAAAGCTTAGACTTAATATAATTCCAAAAATATTTTGAATCAACGTTAATTAAATTTTCAACATTTTTTAAGTACTCATTATATGCAACACCTAGCTGAAACATGAATAGACATCCGGTTAAACATGAAACATTCGGTCGTTTATACAGTTTTATAGCATAAAACTACTTGCATTTACAACGGTAAACGGTATCCATAAACAAAAATGAAACGCTCGACATCTCAAAAATTCGCTTGTGAATATGATACCACAACTTAACATGCCAAAGAGATAACACACCTCACATAATTGTATCAACACATCGTATCAAATGTGTAAACTGATTACACTAGATTTTAACTGATTATAGTTTTAAAAGTTTTATGCGATATTTTTGTTTCACGCAACTACTAACACCATCAATTTTACACACCACGTAACGTTCTTTAAACGCTCTCAAATTGTTCCATCTACAATTCTCGAGTGGCAATGACGTACTTACGCTCTTATTACACAAATAGCTATTTTCGCAATATTAATAATTTAATTTTATCCCACTTTATTTTTGGCAAAATTGAACGGTTAAAATTTTATACAAAGAATACTAATATACATTTATATTAATATAGTTATACTTTAAAATAAAATGTAATAATTAATTTATAATTAAACAAATCAAAATCCTTTGCAAGCAGTGAGAATGTGGTTTTGAATTATTTTATAATATACATGAGAAAAAATGACAATGTAATTCAAGCAATGTTTAGGGTAATCTAAAATTTTAAGTGTGAAATGATTTTTTAATCGCAAGTTTAATAAAATTATAAACTCATATTGTGACTCTTTATAAAACCAAATAAGATTATAGCAGCGAATCTTTTAAAACTATGTCTTTTAAAGTATTTTTTACTGGGATTTATTATTTTTGTGCAAATTCAAACGCGGCACCAGAGATAACTCTTGTATAACGGATCCGCCAGCCCAGACCGCCTGTATTCGCCGCGACTTGGGACTGGCCCAACACTCTGAACCTGTTCCTCCGAGGGTCAAGGAACGAACACCCTCGCTAGGAAATGTCAAGATGTCTTGAACTTGAAACATTAAGCATTATTCAAAATTAATGTTCATTCTGGAAGTTCAGAGTTAATGGTTTGTTTTAAAGAATAAACATTGTGAAGGAAAAAAAAATATATTTCCAAGTTTTTGTCTCCAAATCACTTTATTTGACTATAAAGGTTTAAGTTTACCTGAGTCTGCCGACATGAATCACTGTCTCCTTCCTCTAGGTGACGCGTTTCTCATTGTCGAACCTTACATTCGAAACTCGTCAACTAGAGGAAGAAGACAGAGAATCACGTCAGTAGTGTTAGAGGTAATGACACTAACTCTAAACTGGTAGATTCAACAAACATTGATAGAATATTTTAAGAAAAACAACAATTAAATGAATTCCTTTATTATAAGAGTAATGCCTTTAAGCCACGATTGAGATGCCATTTAGAATACGAGCGAGGCGATGTTCTAAATAGACCTATCTTACGAGTGTCTTAAAGGTTGAATACAATAATTGCATACTCCACTTTACCTAAGACAAAGTTAAATTTGGTAAATCATTTACATAAACATTTTGAAAGTTCTAGGTTATAGGCCGCCGCCCATCAAAGACGTAGCCACACATGTCACTTGACTTAATTGTAGCTCTCACTCATACCCTTTAGATGTTACACCTACAAATATAAAGAAACTAAAACAATAATCGTAATGGAACAATCAGCTGATGTGCAAATAAAGTATTTTATATTAAAAATATATATATATATCGCCATATACCGAGCTTCCATTGTTCTATAGAATCTGCTATCTTTTAATGTGGAACCTATAAGTTTAACACATTATTAAGCTATGGGTTGGAATTTGGTTTAGTGTTAATTCTGATGTTAAATGATTATGTTGTTTCATGTAATATCATTATTGATGCTAATTGCCCAACTGAAGCTAAAAACAGTAATGATTTCGATTCATTTTGTTTAGATTTATAGTCTACTTATTAGAACTAGACAAATATAAGGAAGAATAGGTTGAAATCATAGATAAAAAATCCATGAAAACCATAGGTAATCATAAATTTTTTTTGGAACCTTATCTGTGATTTAGAAAATCAAAGCGTTAAGCAGTAACATACATAAGACCTCAACATAATGGCAAAACTTATGAACTAATTTGATTTCAATTTAAAGTATTCCTCCTTACTGTTGTTCTTATGATCTTTAAAAACACAAATATTAGAGCATAAAATCGATTGACCGTGCATATTTGGCCACCAGGTCCCGTGACAGTCTCTTCGCTCCCTCCTGAGCTAACGGTGCACTCGTGCAAGTATATAAAAGCGATCGCAGACGCGCCGGCGCCGAGTCAGTCAACTCGTTCTGGGCCTGCGTCCTCCACAGCACAGCCATGACATTGCGACTGCGCAACACCTGGGTGAGTGACCTTCAACTTGACATTGTCGCCGCAAGGTCACGTGACTCATTGTTGTCCCACATTGTTAGCTCGCCGTTACTCCCATTGTTGTCAAGATTGGATGAGCTTGAGGTTTTTATTGGGGAATTTTTCGAGAGATGAGTTTGTTGAATTAATTTAATATTTTATAAAGCATTGTCAATTTTTTTCTAAAGTTTAGTTACAGAATTATGATTTTTAACATTGGTCTTATAATTTGTCATTTTGGTATCGAAAACGCAACATAAGGCAAAAAATAACACTACTTTTAAGCATTCTTTTAGAAACATCTGTTAACTGTGGAAGAAGGATAGTTGGTTGTTGGTGTGAACTTATTAGCCTGATTATCCTGAATCTATAACAAAAGTTAATTCAAACCAACGCTCGGTCAACCTGGTAATTTGCAATAGTTAAATAAAAATTCATTCTATCATTTTTGTGACAGTTAAAAAGCAGACAAAATTGCTAATCGTATGTAGAGTAAAAGTAAAAATTTATAATTGTTTACACTACTGTAATGTAGGCCTAAGTTCGAGATTCATATTTAAAAATATCTTACATTTTCAATTCTTGATGAAATCACTACTTTTCTCATCCAGATTGTTCAAATTTATAACTAACATTAAAAAACAAAATGAACGTTAAAAATATTCAGTAAATAATAAACTTGTTAAAAAACCCGAACAAATTGGAACTAAATAAATTGTTTTGTTTTTTCTATATATATTTTTATTGCTATATAAACAATTTTGCAGCCAGTTAAAAATAATCCTTTCAAACTCAAGCTGGATGTGTTTGAATTTCAATTTTTTCTACTATTAATTTCTTGAACATTTTAGGTATTTAATAAAAATAAAAAAATTAAACTAGACTAATTCAATCTAATAAATACTGAGCAACAATATAAATATAAATACAGTATTTTTGTAATCACAACCATTTTAAGTTACATATAACCAACCACCTTCTCATTTAACACATTGTATGTAGTCTAACCATTAAAAGATTACAGAGTCTACTTATTTGAGTGTCCCACATCCATTGGATCAAACTTTGCCAGGTTATTCAAAAGGAAAAAAAACAAATAATATAATATAATAACACATGGGTCCTATCTTGATTCGTGTTCCACCTATCTGTATGTAATTTTCAATAAGTTATTACAACTACTTATTGATTTAAGTCACGTAATTTAAACATTTTACAAAATTTACGAATGTTACAACCCAAATTAATACGATTTGTTTATAATTCTATCTTTTACGGTTCCAAAATAGTGGCCTTTTAAATTTCCAAACGTAAATTTATAAAAGAAACATTTTTCAAAATTTGACAGATACAAAAAAGTTGTACACTTTAATTGTATAACAAAAATACAATCCCATAATAATCGATTGACCATAATTAGAGCAATTAGAACGTTCCTTTGTAAAAACATATTTTTCGGTACACAACTTATGCAAATTTGCACGCTTTTGTAGTTAAAAACCTCTCTAACTATGTTATTTTGTCGTTAGATTTTTGCAACTTTGCTAGTTTTGGATGTTATCTTTTTCAACTTTGCTGGGTCTAGTAAAATTTTAAAACACTTTTATAATTTTTTTATACATTTAGCTTTGAAATTTAAATTACTGCCATTTTGTAATCGAAAAAGATAGAAGTAAAAAATTCATCTGAATATGGGTTTTAGTCTATACATAGACTAAAACCCACTAACAGTTATGCCTAATTTAAACTTAGTAAAACAAACAAAATTAGGCCTAGTTTTAAGCTCAAAAGGTTTTAAATTTATAATGTTTCTATAAAAAAATCTTACAAACAGAAAACTTTTCGAGAAAAGACCCATTACAATGCAGATGTTGCATTGTAATATTTCCTTGTTTTTCCTTCTGAATATCCTGGTAAAGTTTGGTACACTGAGGAATATCCTGCATAAGGAAGCCAGACATTCACTAGTAGTTACAAAAATACTATACTTCTAATTTAGTGCTGTCCCGATCATCATTTTTATTCTATAGCGCTTTTACAAAGCAAAATAATTAAGTATTTTAGTTTGCGCCGTGATTGAGGAGTACGCACTACCAGTACACGACAGCACAGCGAGGTGTTTCCACTGTAGGAAGGCGTCTTGAGCCATGAGAACTTTTACTTTTTAAGCTAATATACGATTTAGTTATTTTATTACTCCTTGATCATTATTTCAATCAAGACATTTCAATATGATTCTTTATGACAAACATATGTATCTACATACTAAATGATAGAAAAACTCAACGGATCAAATAATTTGTTTTCTTAATTAAGATAACAATAAATTATATGTAATTGAGAATATTATTGTTAAATTCGTTTTCTACCGATGCTTTAATTCTGCCTTTTAATATCCTTTAGTAAATGATAATAATAACATTAAATTGATTTATCCAGCTGTACCCTGTATGTCCAGGCACCGCTGCTGCTGGTTCTCCTCGTAGCTACCAGAGCGCTGCCCGTGCCCGTGTGGAGCGGCTACGGCAGCTACCCCTCGGGCTGGGGCCCGCCCCATTGCCTTGTATCCCTATTCCACATATGTCCTCACAGTTCTGATACACCCTGTATGTCCAGGCACCGCTGCTGCTGGTTCTCCTCGTAGCTACCAGAGCGCTGCCCGTGCCTGTGTGGAGCGGCTACGGCAGCTACCCCTCGGGCTGGGGCCCGCCCCATTGCCTTGCATCTCTATTCCACATATGTCCTCACAGTTCTGATACACCCTGTATGTCCAGACACCGCTGCTGCTGGTTCTCCTCGCAGCTACCAGAGCGCTGAGTGGAGCGGCTACGGCAGCTACCCCTCGGGCTGGGGCCAACCCCATTGCCTTGTATCCCTATTCCACATATGTCCTCACAGTTCTGATACACCCTGTATATGTCTGTCCAGGCACCGCTGCTGCTGGTTCTCCTCGTAGCCACCAGAGCGCTGCCCGTGCCCGTGTGGAGCGGCTACGGCAGCTACCCCTCGGGCTGGGGCCCGCCCCATTGCCTTGTATCCCTATTCCACATATGTCCTCACAGTTCTGATACACCCTGTATGTCCAGACACCGCTGCTGCTGGTTCTCCTCGTAGCTACCAGAGCGCTGTGTGGAGCGGCTACGGCAGCTACCTCTCGGGCTGGGGCCCGCCCCATTGCCTTGTATCCCTATTCCACATATGTCCTCACAGTTCTGATACACCCTGTATGTCCAGACACCGCTGCTGCTGGTTCTCCTCGTAGCTACCAGAGCGCTGAGTGGAGCGGCTACGGCAGCTACCCCTCGGGCTGGGGCCCGCCCCATTGCCTTGTATCCCTATTCCACATATGTCCTCACAGTTCTGATACACCCTGTATGTCCAGACACCGCTGCTGCTGGTTCTCCTCGTAGCTACCAGAGCGCTGTGTGGAGCGGCTACGGCAGCTACCTCTCGGGCTGGGGCTCGCCCCATTGCCTTGCATCTCTTTTCCACATATGTCCTCACAGTTCTGATACACCCTGTATGTCCAGACACTGCTGCTGCTGCTGGTTCTCCTCGTAGCTACCAGAGCGCTGTGTGGAGCGGCTACGGCAGCTACCCCTCGGGCTGGGGCCCGCCCCATTGCCTTGTATCCCTATTCCACATATGTCCTCACAGTTCTGATACACCCTGTATGTCCAGACACCGCTGCTGCTGGTTCTCCTCGTAGCTACCAGAGCGCTGTGTGGAGCGGCTACGGCAGCTACCTCTCGGGCTGGGGCCCGCCCCATTGCCTTGTATCCCTATTCCACATATGTCCTCACAGTTCTGATACACCCTGTATGTCCAGACACCGCTGCTGCTGGTTCTCCTCGCAGCTACCAGAGCGCTGAGTGGAGCGGCTACGGCAGCTACCCCTCGGGCTGGGGCCAACCCCATTGCCTTGTATCCCTATTCCACATATGTCCTCACAGTTCTGATACACCCTGTATATGTCTGTCCAGGCACCGCTGCTGCTGGTTCTCCTCGTAGCCACCAGAGCGCTGCCCGTGCCCGTGTGGAGCGGCTACGGCAGCTACCCCTCGGGCTGGGGCCCGCCCCATTGCCTTGTATCCCTATTCCACATATGTCCTCACAGTTCTGATACACCCTGTATGTCCAGACACCGCTGCTGCTGGTTCTCCTCGTAGCTACCAGAGCGCTGTGTGGAGCGGCTACGGCAGCTACCTCTCGGGCTGGGGCCCGCCCCATTGCCTTGTATCCCTATTCCACATATGTCCTCACAGTTCTGATACACCCTGTATGTCCAGACACCGCTGCTGCTGGTTCTCCTCGTAGCTACCAAAGCGCTGAGTGGAGCGGCTACGGCAGCTACCCCTCGGGCTGGGGCCCGCCCCATTGCCTTGTATCCCTATTCCACATATGTCCTCACAGTTCTGATACACCCTGTATGTCCAGACACCGCTGCTGCTGGTTCTCCTCGTAGCTACCAGAGCGCTGTGTGGAGCGGCTACGGCAGCTACCTCTCGGGCTGGGGCTCGCCCCATTGCCTTGCATCTCTTTTCCACATATGTCCTCACAGTTCTGATACACCCTGTATGTCCAGACACTGCTGCTGCTGCTGGTTCTCCTCGTAGCTACCAGAGCGCTGTGTGGAGCGGCTACGGCAGCTACCCCTCGGGCTGGGGCCCGCCCCATTGCCTTGTATCCCTATTCCACATATGTCCTCACAGTTCTGATACACCCTGTATGTCCAGACACCGCTGCTGCTGGTTCTCCTCGTAGCTACCAGAGCGCTGTGTGGAGCGGCTACGGCAGCTACCTCTCGGGCTGGGGCCCGCCAAATTGCCTTGTATCCCTATTCCACATATGTCCTCACAGTTCTGATACACCCTGTATGTCCAGACACCGCTGCTGCTGGTTCTCCTCGTAGCTACCAGAGCGCTGAGTGGAGCGGCTACGGCAGCTACCCCTCGGGCTGGGGCCCGCCCCATTGCCTTGTATCCCTATTCCACATATGTCCTCACAGTTCTGATACACCCTGTATGTCCAGACACCGCTGCTGCTGGTTCTCCTCGTAGCTACCACAGCGCTGTGTGGAGCGGCTACGGCAGCTACCTCTCGGGCTGGGGCCCGCCCCATTGCCTTGTATCCCTATTCCACATATGTCCTCACAGTTCTGATACACCCTGTATGTGATGTCCAGACACCGCTGCTGCTGGTTCTCCTCGTAGCTACCAGAGCGCTGAGTGGAGCGGCTACGGCAGCTACCCCTCGGGCTGGGGCCCGCCCCATTGCCTTGTATCCCTATTCCACATATGTCCTCACAGTTCTGATACACCCTGTATATGTCTGTCCAGGCACCGCTGCTGCTGGTTCTCCTCGTAGCTACCAGAGCGCTGAGTGGAGCGGCTACGGCAGCTACCCCTCGGGCTGGGGCCCACCCCATTGCCTTGTATCCCTATTCCACATATGTCCTCACAGTTCTGATACACCCTGTATATGTCTGTCCAGACACCGCTGCTGCTGCTAGTTCTCCTCGCAGCTACCAGAGCGCTGAGTGGAGCGGCTACGGCAGCTACCCCTCGGCTGGGGCCCGCCCCATTGCCTTGTATCCCTATTCCACATATGTCCTCACAGTTCTGATACACCCTGTATATGTCTGTCCAGGCACCGCTGCTGCTGGTTTTCCTCGTAGCTACCAGAGCGCTGCCCGTGCCCTTGTGGAGCGGCTACGGCAGCTACCCTTCGGGCTGGGGCCCGCCCCATTGCCTTGTATCCCTATTCCACGTATGTCCTCACAGTTCTGATACACCCTGTATGTCCAGACACCACTGCTGCTGCTGCTGCTAGTTCTTATCGCAGCCACCAGAGCGCTGCCCGTGCCTGTGTGGAGCGGCTACGGCAGCTACCCCTCGGGCTGGGGCCCGCCCCATTGCCTTGTATCCCTATTCCACATATGTCCTCACAGTTCTGATACACCCTGTATGTCCAGACACCGCTGCTGCTGGTTCTCCTCGTAGCTACCAGAGCGCTGAGTGGAGCGGCTACGGCAGCTACCCCTCGGGCTGGGGCCCGCCCCATTGCCTTGCATCTCTATTCCACATATGTCCTCACAGTTCTGATACACCCTGTATGTCCAGACATTGCTGCTGCTGGTTCTCCTCGTAGCTACCAGAGCGTTGTGTGGACTGGCTACGGCAGCTACCTCTGGGGCTGGGGCCCGCCCCATTGCCTTGTATCCCTATTCCACATATGTCCTCACAGTTCTGATACACCCTATATGTCCAGACACCGCTGCTGCTGGTTCTCCTCGTAGCTACCAGAGCGCTGTGTGGAGCGGCTACGGCAGCTACCTCTCGGGCTGGGTCTCGCCCCATTGCCTTGCATCTCTTTTCCACATATGTCCTCACAGTTCTGATACACCCTGTAGGCCTATGTCCAGACACCGCTGCTGCTGGTTCTCCTCGTAGCTACCAGAGCGCTGTGTGGAGCGGCTACGGCAGCTACCTCTCGGGCTGGGGCCCGCCCCATTGCCTTGTATCCCTATTCCACATATGTCCTCACAGTTCTGATACACCCTGTATGTGATGTCCAGACACCGCTGCTGCTGGTTCTCCTCGTAGCTACCAGAGCGCTGTGTGGAGCGGCTACGGCAGCTACCTCTCGGGCTGGGGCCCGCCCCATTGCCTTGCATCTCTTTTCCACATATGTCCTCACAGTTCTGATACACCCTGTATGTCCAGACACCGCTGCTGCTGGTTCTCCTCGTAGCTACCAGAGCGTTGTGTGGAGCGGCTACGGCAGCTACCCCTCGGGCTGGGGCCCGCCCCATTGCCTTGTATCCCTATTCCACGTATGTCCTCACAGTTCTGATACACCCTGTATGTCCAGACACCACTGCTTCTGCTGCTGCTAGTTCTTATCGCAGCCACCAGAGCGCTGCCCGTGCCTGTGTGGAGCGGCTACGGCAGCTACCCCTCGTCCTGGGGCCCGCCCCATTGCCTTGTATCTCTATTCCACGTATGTCCTTATAGTTCTGATACACCCTGTATGTCCAGACACCGCTGCTGCTGCTGCTGCTAGTTCTTATCGCAGCCACCAGAGCGCTGCCCGTGCCTGTGTGGAGCGGCTACGGCAGCTACCCCTCGGGCTGGGGCCCGCCCCATTGCCTTGTATCTCTATTCCACGTATGTCCTCATAGTTCTGATACACCCTGTATGTCCAGACACCGCTGCTGCTGCTAGTTCTTATCGCAGCCACCAGAGCGCTGCCCGTGCCTGTGTGGAGCGGCTACGGCGGCTACCCTGCAGGCTGGGGCTCCGCCCCCTCGGCTCCCCCCGCCATGGAAGTACCTTGGCACATGCAGCGACCCTACTACCAGCAGCACCTCGCCATGGGCGGCGTCTACAGCCCGGCGAACACGCAATACGTCACTTACTACGTACCCTACGTGGCCAACTCTATAGTCTAGTCTTTTTTAGTAGGTTAGGTATTTTATTAAATTATTTTTAGCAAATTTGAGTTTTCATTTACTATATTGTTTAATATTGTGTGTGTCTTTATTTTAATTTTATAAAAAATATCTATTTCTGCTTACAAGCAAGGTTTTTTAGACTTCTAGTGAGTGTCCTTATGACATGACACGAATGCCGATAACGAATTCAAAAAGTAGATTTCTGAGTGTGTACTTGATGTACAAGTCCCAAGTTTTATTGATCGTCCTTTGTTAGTAGTCAGTTTGTCCTATATGCATACAAATTTAATGCTTAAACTAATACATGTTTTTCATATATTTTTTTACATGGTGAATTTAGTCAATATGCGTAAAAAGTGACAAAAGTTTTTAATATATTTAATATTGATACTCCATAAAATTTCCCAGCAACGAATAATCAAACTGTATCATAATATTTACATTGAGTTATCTTCTTTCGGATCAATAATTTTTTAGCATAATTCACGAAATAATATTCTTAGTTATGAAGAAAAATTAAAACATACAAAATAATAATTATGAAATATATTTTTTTATGTTTTTTCTTATAGATTATAAATGTATAGATAAATGTATAGAGCGAATGTATTCAAACGCATTTGACCTTAATTATAAAACAATGTAAATTAATCAAAGATATGCGGTTACAGTATTACATCTAGATGAGTAAATTGCGGCTATGTGACTCAGTGCGTTACCTTGTTGTATTGGGGTCAGCACATCAACGCAAGGGTCATGTTGACCCTTTTTAATGGTCAGTAAATGATATAAATTTATTGCATATGATCTATTGATCAATCAGAAAATAAATATCATTTCGTAAATATATATTTCTCAAAATAAATATAAAAACAAAAACAACCATTGAACAATTCACATACAAACTTTTATGTACTAATCGGCGATATACAAGGTATCCCAAAAAAAGTTTCAAGACTTTGGGATATGATTGCTTGTACAAAAACGAAGAAAAAGTTCCTGTGAACATACGCCCTAAAATGCTGCGTTTAGCCGCTCTCCGCCATTATGTTTTTAAAATAAATAATTTTCATTTCCATAACGAATGTTTGTATTTAGTTCATATTTGGCATGAGCCTTTTTCAGACTCATTTTTCAGGAAAAAGAACTTTTTTCCTATGTGTATTTTCAAAATGGAGGCCATATAAAAATTTTAAACCCAAATATCTCAAAATCGGTAAATTTTATCGAAATTTAATACAAGACAAACAAGTTGGAAAATTATATTATCTAAACAATGGTACCAAGTTCATAACGATGTGACATCAAATAATGGAGAAATTGATATTTTTGTGCTTAAAAACATTCATTTTCCATTACAATGCATGGAAATTTAGGTTAATTTAAATAGCTGGTACACTTATATTAATCACCCTGTATAAAAAAAATCTACAAATTTACAAAAGAGGCAATAAAAGAAGCATTAGTACTTTTTGAATATAAAGTTTCTATTAAATCACAAATCATATGTGTTAATGGATCATAGATTTATAAATACAATGTTGTTACTAAATCCGCCTTCTAGGGTCTGAAATAGAAACACGGATCACATTTAGTTTGTTTGTCGACATAAATAACAAAATTGCCGAAAGCGAACAATCTATTTATTGAAAACAAACAACAGTTTTATGGAAAACCAGAACTGTTTGGAATCCACCTGTATATTATCAAAGACATCCCTTCAAGGTCACCTGCCGATAGAATGAATGTTTTGTGAGGAACGAATGGCTGTAAAAAGTAGAAAATACAATAATAGGGTATTCCCGACGGAAGGCACGTGAAGGCATGTGGAAATCTGCGTTCCAATAGATACTAATCAGAATAATAATAACTGGATGATTACGCAATGGAAATAACATATCCAAGAATATTCTTTCAGATAATGCGTATAAAAATATTTTCCCAGCAAAATTAACATGTTTTAAAACTACAGAAATGGTGATTAAATAATGTATTTAATTAAGAAGTGTGTAGAGTGAGAGGAAGAAAAACATTAGTTTTAAATAAAAGCTCATTTTCCCGAGCGTAAAAATTATCATTGTTGAAGAAAGGTAGTGGACATAACAACAACGTCAAAAGAATTCTCAATGTTCTGTGTTTAAGTTGAGACTAAATACTCGATTTGCCAGACTATAACTGTTATTTAATTTTTGCCACTTCCCACAAAAGTAGACTAGTGCGTAAGAAATAAACGTGTGGAATGTAGTTTTAAAATTCGTATAGTCCTGGAGGTTAATACTGAATAGTGAGGAAAACCTTCGCTTGCCATTAAAAAATAAATGAATTAAAAAAAAAAAAATACCACAACTGGAAATTTATAAACCACTAATTTTGCTAGGTGACTGACCTATTATGAACATATTTTGTTGTGTTTCAATTTAAATATCATGAGGACTATACTAAGGTGCTCTGAACTACAAATCCAAGGCAGACTCTCTGGGTCTTAAATCAAAATAAAAAGGGAATTCCAAATGCAAGTTTTGGGCTTTTACAACATCGAAGCCTGATCTTCGGGATTATTGGCATGCAAGGATTTATACCAGACCGGGCCACCCGCTGAGAGAAGTAGGCCTACTGTTTTGGGAGCAGCTGCACCCTATGCTTAGATAAGAACTGTGTTGCGCAAGCTGAAATACTTTCTAAACTATTATTCACGTTCTACAATATTAAAAATAAACGGTATCAGTTAACTGACACATACTTTCTCCCAACAATATAAAAAAGGTGTTAAAAGCTTCAAACATTAATGTCTTGATGACTCAGTCGGATAGCTACCAACTGAGGAACGCTCGTTTGACCCTACGCGCGTCTGTGACTTTTAACAACGTACTGCGTTTACGGCTAAAAGAGAAATTGAATTTTCTCCGCAACCACTTGACGTAGAGCAATAATTTAAAATACTGGATTATTTAGTTTTTTTGAGCTTGATTTAATGGTGATAAGTAAATTTTATTTCGAGACAACAGCTATTTTGAAAATTCAAAAAATCGATTTTTTAAACACTTTTTACTCCATAACTTTTGAACGCGCATTTTCTCGGAGATGCGGGTGGTGTCATTTTATTCAACATTTTAAGCTTAATAAACCACAAAATTTTAGTCAAAATCGTTAGAGCCGTTTTTGAGAAATTTTGATTTTTGACGATTTTTGAGGGTTTTTGGGGGTAAACTACCCTTAAAAATCAAAAATTTAAAAAAATGAAAAAAAAAACGCCTGGAATTATCGTGGGTTTGGACCTACGTACCAAATTTCACCAAAATCGGACCATTGGGGCATTCTCTAGCTCTGTATACATCCAGACACACACACACACACACACACACACACACACACACACACAGACATCACTCCGAAAACCACTTTTTTGGACTCAGGGGGAACCAAAATGGATAAATCCACCAACAACTCAAATTCAAAAATTTTGACGAAAACAATACCTTCTCCATATACTATGGTATAGGGGGAGAAAGTAAAAGGATACGAGCATAGCGCCGAACCTTAAAAAGTGTTCATTTAAATTTACAGTAGAGTTTAAATTTTTCTTATTTCTTTATATTATAATAGTAAAAATAAAATATTACTATTACCAGCCTAAAACAAAATAATTTTTACGGATGTTCAATTTTATATTACATATTAATTTGTCTATATAAATTATTCATAATATAAGAAATGTGAGAGACACATTTTAATCTTGCAGTGGGATGAATTTTTTTATTTGTAAAGAATTTTCACTGTCCCCTAAGTTAAATCAAAGACATTTTAGGTTTAAAAAGTTTAAAATATAAATGAGTTGATATAAAATTATAAATGATTATTAAAATAAATGAATAAACACTGATTATCTTTCAAAATAAGAAATAAAACGCAAATGTCTTTCACCCTCAAACAGTATGTATGTATTGAACATATAATAAATAAGCATGTTACAACTAAATAAACTTTATCAACTAAGAAAAACTATATTTAAATGAAGTTAATATAATTGTTGTACTTATTGTTATGTATTCTGTTTATTAGACAATGACAGTCATGAATAACTACTTCTCATACAATATTATTGTAAACTTTTTTTATTATATCCTTTTATTATCACTTAATTTACTTAACGTTAAGAAAGGAAGTAAAAAAGTAGTAAAGTGAAGGTAAAAACACAATACAGATACCCCACATAGCCGTCTCTAAATATCGTTCAACATAAATCTTTAACTGTTCTTGAAATTATGAGACTGCAAATCAAGTACAGAAAAAAATCGTCATTAATTATAAGGTAAGATCTGAAAAAAAGACTTGAATAATTCACATGTGTATTGATTCTATGTGAGAACATTTATGTTGAAAACTTGGTTGATAATCAGGAACGTAGACACCACCATTTAATTATCTTTAACAAAGAAATCGTAGAATAACCTACATCCCAATGTATGCGTATGTATGTATCCAAGAAACCAATCTATGCAAAGGTGCAATAAGATGTAAGAAATGCCGCCCCCGGAATTAAGGGTTTACCCACATATTAGCAAAGGGTCATTATAAGCACATTGCTATGGAATTGCGTGTATCTCCAGGATGCGGGTTTATTTCAACGTCCGCTTTCTGGAGAAGTGTGTTGCGTATTTAATACATTATACGAGATCAACTTGTGACGGAATCATTTCTGATTTCTTCAAAGTTATACAAGGACCAGGTTTTTGATTGGTCAGGTAAGTCTAATGTTTAAACACATTTCCTATGGCCACATAGAATATTTATTTAAATCGAATTTCAGGTACTAATTTTAAGTAATTAATGAAAATAATTCAATACGTATAAACGTTTAAGATGCACAAAAAGAAACTTTTAAATAATAATTTACATAACAAATGTGGTATTAAGTAAATTTGGTTTTTTAACAAATAAATACTGGGAAGTTATTGTTCTTGAACTCTAAGTACAGCCTATTGTAAAATATTTAACATGACATTGTCAATATCCATTAGACCGACATTCATACTTTCAGTTTAAAAAGTTTTAAACTACAACGAATGAAGGTTGAGCGTTTGAGTAATCTCTCTACATAAAAATGAATCCCTATTTTTCTGGTCGCGGCATTAGGCGCGGACGGCTGGACCTTTTTCGATAATTATTTTGTTTTTGTGTTTGTTATTTTCATGAGAAGATACTTATGAAAGACAACATTAGTTTCCTCCATAGGGCTCTGCCCCACATGTCTTTAAAGTTACCATGTTATTCTTATAGAAGCAAAATTTTCAAGATGAACCTGATAGCTAGTGAGCGCAGCAAACTTGCTAAACCTGACAGCAAGTTATAGCGTAGCGAACGAGCTCACCTGAAGGGCAACAAGTTCCTCTGGCCTGGGCATTGCAAAGCGTGCCGGGTAGGCTAGTCATCAATAAAAGTTAAACTTCCTCATTAAATATATTGCTGACTGAGCTATTTAGTTAAGTTACTGTCCAAACAATCAGATGGCGTTTGTCCGCAATAAAGTTGTACGTATCATTGCATACATTAAATTTTCAACATTTAGTTGTAACACCTTAAATCAGCTATAAAGCGTCATCGTCTCAGACAGTGAAAATAAAGAGTGACATATTCTACGTAGATTAAATCTTTTTTATATTTACTTAATAGCTAAGCTGGGTTAGTAAGCATAAAAAACACTTCGACATAGGCAATAAACAACAAAGAGAAAACCAACAACAACAAAAAAGATTATATACACTAGTACAGTAAATATAAATCCTTATGAGTTCTTAAAGAGACATTGTTCTTACTTGTTCTTAAGGGGTTTAAAGAGGCATTTTTTAACCGTAAAGATAGCGGTAGGCATTATATTAAATGAATGATGTTATAGAGTTATAACATAATGTTATGAGGTTATGATGTTAGGATGTTGTGAAGAACTGAAAGAACATCTCATCAAAGAAGTTATGCGTTTTAAGGTAGGTTTTTAATAATGTTTATTATTTTGTAGCCAGAATTTTTTTTGTCATGCATGCAGAAAGTAAGTTTCCTCCTGTCATTATTTTGCCAAGTCGGCTTTTGTGCCTCTAAAGCTACAGTTCCTTCAAAAAGTGCACAGTAAAAACATCTGTTCGTCTTTACTCACACTACACTAACATCAAATATTGTTTTAATGAAAACACGTAGAATCCTATAGATGTAGTAAAGACAATGTACTAAAAAAAGTATTGCCGAATAAATTTTATTTTAAATGCAAGATTTTGGCATTTTATCTTTACAGTAATATATGTACATTTATCAGGTTTATTTAAGACTATTTGAATGAATATCAACCACTGAACATAAACAAATAATAAATCTGTAAATAAATTGCGTTGAATTTTTGGAACTAGTCCTGGTATTGTTTTTATATTTTGCTTTGAAAAAAGTTTGTCCATCACTCAAGCCGTCATTGCTTTTATATTGCTTAAATAAATCCATTTCAAATTTTGACTTCCATAAAATATAATTGTTTTCCATATGATTTTCAATGATTTTTCGAAATAAAAAGTAGATCTTGGATATTTTAACTGTTAATCCTAGGTCATGTACTTTATTTACATCATTAAGTTACACTGTTTTAATATTATTTTATAGATTTTTGAGTTTAGATTTTACTAGAATTTTGCAATACAAATTAGCTGTAGAAATAACAAGACCTATTACTAATATATATTTTTTTCAAAACGAGTGAACCATTGCCTCTACAACACTTAAAATATACCACAGAAAACACAATTTTCCCCCTCACAGTTCTTAATCTTTAAAAAGTGATCAAAACCCATAACATATTCCTAACAGTGAAACATTATTAAATTTTTATCGTTTGACAAAACTTTGAAAGTATTTCAAAATTATTAAAGGAGCTGTCATAACAAGTTGCCTGTGATTCATTCACAATTCTGATTACAGAATAAAAATTGTTATCCTATAATTCGAGATTACTACGTGTTTGGCGCCACGGAGTCAGGGAAAGTCCAAAACAGTCAATGACTTTAGGAAGTCGATGTGGCTTTTTAACGGTCTCGCAATCCAGGTTACAGGGGGACTTCATGGAAGGACCTGTGTTTTCACTTGGTGAAAGAGGGGACCCCAGTCACGAAATATCACGGAGTTTTTCTGCAGGGCCGATGTTAAATTTGTTAAATTTTATCTCCAGAAATGAAAGATGGTCGCTTGATTGTTCATAGATAATTTACTAGAGCATAAATACCTAGAAAAGAAAACAAATTTTGACATAAAATTTTTCAAATACAATCAACTTTTAACATTTCTTATACAAAGAAACTGTTCAAAAAATTATATAAGTTAATTGCATATTGTTTAAAAATATTCATCTCCCACAAAATTCATAGTTTCAGTTTCTAAACTTAAGTAATTACTTTATTGGAAAGAAACATTTGTCCAAGCATAAAGATACAATATTAAAAAAATAAGTTCAACTTGATAGATATTGTACTGTACCTTTCAGTACAATTTAAAAATAGAAATAAAACAACATTTTTGTCTGGATGTTTGGGAATTTTAGTTAAACTAAGACATTTTAAAGTCATGTATACCTGACACCTTAATAGGTGTAGATTAATAAGATTAAAAAATGTATAATTACACCCAATTTATGCCTTTTTACATGAAAATTATTTTTTCACTTGGATGTCTTTTCCTCATTATATGGCCCAGGAACTTCTGTTTACATGCTCCCCATTCCTTGAAATTCCACACCTTTCCCCTCGCCCTAGAATGCTCACGCATTTTTCGCAAGCCTCATTACAGAAACAAACAATGCGACGGTCAACAGTTGCGTAAGTGTTGTTCGCACTCCGTGGGGTTTCCCCGTGTACTGGTGGGGGTCTAGGGGTTCCCGGCCCGTGGGGTTCTAGGGTCAGGGGTCCGACCACACGACACGGTCATTCTAGAGTTGCTCCCCACTGCGTGAGTGTGTGTTGGTAGTGACTAGCGTTAGGTACGTAGTGAACGCAAAAGTGACCTTCGACTGTGGGACCCAAGCTCAGTCATGCAATACTTAGTGAGTACAGTTATGACACATGTATTGTTGTGATGATTTGCATTTTATCTAATTTACAAAATTCTTCATACAGTATCACCTTCAAGTAATACATCATTACAATAATAAATTCCCCATTAAAAATAATAAATATCATGGTTTTCAAATCAAGTAGGCCTAAATCTATTTTGTATGAGTAACATAAATTTGTTTAGGTTTTGTTTTAATGTACAGGTGGTTTACCTCATTTAACATCTTCTAGAAACACCTGGGAGATTGTTGACATAAAAGGAATAAAATTATTTTTACTGGAATAATAATAATAATAATTCAAGCAATGCAAATAACAGTTTTAAATTTAATAATACATTAAACAACAACAGTTGTTAGTATACAATAATAGTTTAAACACAAAAACAATACTTAGACTACATAAACCATTGTTTAGACTTGTATTACTTATAATTCAAAAAAATATTTTTTATTTATGGATTTGACAAAATATTGATATATTGGATAGTATTTCAATGTAACTTGATATATTCAGCTACACGGCACGATTTTAAGGCTTCCTAGTTCAAATATTATATTAAAAAGCATATTTTCAAATTGTTTTACATTGCGTTAAAAATTTTTCGGTAATTGTTTTGTCAAGAGTAGCTAGTCTCAATTTTTTACTATTTTTGTTACTCGTTCTAAACTGTGTTCTTACTATAAGATAATTTTAGAGTGTACAAAAGCAATTTTATGAATTTATAACATTTAAAAACGCAATAAAATTAAAACGAACCTTACAAAATTGGCTAAATAAAAATTGTTAAAATCCCCGACGAATGTTTATGGTACGCATTTTCAAAGCAGCAATAATGAAATGAAACCCCAGGTGGTCAGTGGACTGGGTAAAACTGGTGTGTAAGATAAGATAATGTACGTAAGATAGTGGCGATAAGACCAGATAAGACGGCCGTTGTCTCTGGTGCCGGTGCGTGATGGTGCACTGTGAAATCGAAATGTAATGTAAATCGAGGCGTAATCGAAGGTGATACGTGGTTATATAAACATAACCTTAAATTTCGGTGCAACGGAAGGATAACAAGAACAACAACCAGTTAGTTGGAGGGAAAAGGTGTCTCAACATAAAACCTAGGATAAGGTCAAAGGATATGTTTTTTTCTTTAGTATGTTGTATCTAAAAATATGCTTTTGCACACTCAATAACTATTATATATGTAAAATTATATCTGTAATAATAAATACTAGGGGGCCTTATAGTTTACAACAGTTTGAAAACCCATGCACACAAATTTGGTGTTCTATTTTAGTATTTGCTACCTTTCATTATTGTTTCAATACCAGTCGGACAACCAATAAGACCCATGTCAAAAATTTCAATTTCCAAAATTTGTTTCGGAAAAAAATGAATTTTTCCAGGTTTAAGTTACAAAAATTATTTTTGTGAACCAAATACGCGTGAATAAAATTTTCAAGCAAAATATACCTGCTACATTTTGAGAAAAGGTTAAATCCCCAGATTAGACACTCCTCGTATTAAAGTATGAAATTGTGTTGATATTTTAGTACCAGTTCAATTTGCTTCTATTCAAGAAATCTAAAATAAATAAAGAGATTATTTTGTCTTCATTTGTTTTAGATTCCTTGCTTCTATTCAGCTTTTAACATATGTGTTTGTTTGTTCAACTATCAACAGCTGTTTTATTTAGCAATTCAAAATAAATTGTCCCCCATGTTAATCTTATGGACAAAAAATGAACTTTGAGAGCTTCCAGTGAGCTTCAGAATTAAAATATCAAAAATCTAAAACCTTATTGCAAGACTACGAATTGAGGCCATTCTTTTGACACCTCAAACTTTAAAATTGGTCCAGAAATAAGGGAGGAGAAGAGTTAACAAAAAAGGGGCATCACGTATTATATATATAGATAATAGATAATTTTCCAAGACTAACCAAGAAAGTAAAATGTTTTGGGCTGGTGACGCTTAACTAAATAATTACCATACAGTACTTTCAAATAAAATAAAAATGTTTTTTAGGCTTTTTTAAGGAAATAAAACTTCAATGGAATACATCTTTAATTAGTACATTTAAGATGTCTTTTGTCGTTGTAGCTGAGTTTTTAAAACATCATTTCTTTACTTAAACAGATTTAAAATAACACTAATTCTCTATATACGATACAATTCAACCGGTCTATACTAGTTTGTGGTTTTTACTCGAATTATCAGATTATGTCCTTGGGGTACATTTTAGAAAATTAAAAATTTGTGCAATGAAATCTTTCTTGTAATTAAACTACTGTATACATGATTTTCTAAGCCGATCAATTTAGTTTGGGCATTGAAAAAAATGTTCAGGGGGCTAATCTTATGCTCGGTAAAATTATTGCATCGTTTTTCTTTCGCTGACAAAGATCGTTCGATCCGTTCACGTGCCCTCTTCCTTTTTAAGACAAGCTCGTCCACTCGCTAGGTCAGAGGGTGTTTTACTTTGGAATAAAATTTTCAAACCACAAGTTAAGGGTGAAACACATTTGTTTATATCTTTAATTACTTGCTGTTTTTTCTGTTAATTTAGTAACTTAAAGAAAAAGATTCTTTTTACTACTGCATTTATGTTATTTCATGTTGCTAAAACGTTACGTTTACAATAGCCCACTCTTAGTTTAAATTAATCACACCGACCATTCCAATATTATGATTAAAAGTAATCACCCAAAACAACACTCATTTAAAGCTGTGCATGTTTAAAAGGTTGTTTAAAAGCATATGTTTCAAAGGTTGTTTAAAAGCAGACTTTTAACAGGCTCTATCTAATCCCAAATTTATTCTAATTCGGAAATTTCTGTAATGAGGGATTATGACAAAACAAAATGTAAACTCACATATTAAGATGAATACCTTTAGAAAGGTTTTATTTAACTAGAAATACACACATCACTTTATAAGAACAAGGAAAAGAACTAGTAATAAACAAACATTATAAATTAACCATCTGATTGGATAAACAAAATATACAAATAATATAACAATTTCAAAGATGAATAGCGCCTTTATTTTTTTTTTCTTGATTTTCATTATTTGTTTTGCGGAAATAACTACAAACATAGCCATGTCCAACAACAACAAATATTTAAAAATCGATTGAACATTATAAAGGGGGAGTTCCAATCACAAAACCCCTTAGTTTATTAAATATACACTATACACTAGTAAACGTGTTGCTCGAAATTGTGCAAACTAATATGGACCATCCCATGTAATTGCTAAAATTGTTGTTTAGTTTTAAATCTGCAACACCCTACCAATATTATGTGATTATCGGTCCTTATTGGCCAAAAATACACTTATTTACAGATTTACATCAACAGTTGTTTAAAAACAAAAAACATTTTTTTTACTATCATGAAACGTTGTTTTCAATCAGAAATGAAAAGCAAACATCTACAATACTCAAAAGATTGAGTGTGTTAGACGTTTGTTTTTTCTTTCTAAAAACTAAACCCAAGCCTGAGAAAATTTCAAATTTTAAGAATAGATAGCGCCCGAAGTTTCCCCGAAGATTATTTTTAATATAGAGCAAACAATTTCTATTTCTGAGCTCGTTAAAAAGAACGGGAAACCCAAATAGTTGTTGATGACTTAACAAATAGAAATAAAGTCCACAAAAACAATTTGCAATTACTGAGGTTGGATTCTACTATCGGCAGATGCCAGTGACAACAGTTTAAGTATAGAGGTTTACTGGTGTTTCTTACCAATGGTTATTTGCATTAAATTTCGCCGGAAATTCCACACAGCAATCTTACGGCCAATTAGTGTCACTTGTCTACTACTGATAGTCGCCGCTTGTTGGACTTCCCGCCACCGCTGCTCTACTGAAGTGCCAGTGCCACACGCATCTTCTGGAGTTTACCTTTAAGACAGAAGTCTTCATAAGCGGCATACCTTACCTAATAGAAACTACATTGAAGTTTACATTTACTTACAATAGCTTACGTAGTTTGCAATAGTTTACATAAAGTACTGCAATTGACATTAATGAAAAAGGCACACTCACAACACCCACTTGAACACACCAGAATAGGACTGATTCACATGTATGTTTATAAATAAATAGGCACGTGAATTCTCATGAACTGGGTTTAATATGCTAAAGGCTAAAGAATGGTAATATTGCAAAGAATTCTTTTTTACAACTGAAGTAGAATATCCGTTCGCACATAAACTTCTCGAAAGATTTCATCGAATTGAATCAATTCCGTTCCGCAAAGCCCTAAAAGGGTCCCCCAAAATTTTCCTAAAATGCCAGAAGCCCGAGCCAGGTACGATATACGATATACGCCATACGATAGTTGGTAGCGGACTTAATTTCCTAGTTTACAGGCAATCACAAATTCCATATCATAATGTCTGTTCAAACTCTTGACATTGACCCTAGAATTCGTATATAATTAAGATATTTTCTAAAACAACTCCACCCCGCCATGTTATTTTATTGTTTATTTCTGTCAGTTGTGATGTAGTTTTCAAAGTGATAAAACCACACCCCCGAATCCTTGGATTTTGTTCGTAAATATATGTTTTTTGTTAGTGTATGTAAGCATTTAAATGTACAAAAATATCAATAGCTCCGGTATTTGTTATCAAATTCTTCCAAACTTGATTTCATTGGTTTTCGATGATTTAACTTTTTTATGTTTTGTAAAAGTTTGATAAAATTTACCGGTTTCAAGATATCTGCATAAGTTTAAAAATGTTAAATGTCCGCCAATTGTAATACAATCTATTTTTCTGAAAATTAGCATTAGTGTGATAAAGGTCCATGCCAAATGTGAATTTGGTTTTTGTTTCATTGAAGTGTAATATTTTCTAATATGTAAATATTAAAACATTTGTTGTCTCATGATATCAAACTGAGATAAGAGACACTACTTCAAGCAGTTAAGGCACGTAAGAAAATTAAATTCTTACAACTGTCTGGTCGTCCCTTGGAGCGGTTCGCGTAGTTGATGCATCCCCTGGCTACCTGGCTCAGGTCAATTCACGCAATGGCGCGAATAGCCATCAAATACCTCCTACGCTGAAAGATATATCTTGTTATTTATATACCAAGTTTTCCTTTTGGTATTAATAATAACGCAATAAATTCCATTGTCTATTAGACCATATTAACGTTAAAATATATCCAATGAATACTTAAAAAGCGTACCCATACAAATTTAATGTAGATAAAATTAAATTAAAGAGAGGAATTAACACAAAGCTTTCCATTTGATGCAGATACTGTTTGTTGCCATCGCTTTCACGTCCGCTCTCGGGGCGTCCCTGCCGGACACTCCCGAACGGAAGGACAACGTGATCGTGCTGGAGGCGGCGGCGGCGAAGGTTCCCGAGGACGACCGAAGGCCCCCGGACGACGAGGGAGGCGAACCGTTCGAGATCGTGGTTCCCATCGCCAGGAACTTCTCCAGCCTGGAGGAACTGTTCCAGATCCTACGCGAGGACGACCCCAAGGAGCCGCGGGTAGCCACGGGGACTCCGCCCTCCTACGTCAAAGGAACCGAGAGGAACGCCACCGATTACCTCATCTTCTTCGCCGACAGTGTTGGCAAAAGGAAGGGGTCGACGTGAGGAACAAGTTGGGGGAACTGGATCTAGTCAAATGTAGGCTCGATGGTTGTCAAATGCTCCGAGCCGTTCACTATTGGTTTGTTAGCTATGAGAATACTTGGCTGTAAAGCGTTGACAAAGCTTAATATTGCTTGCATACAAGCGTGTGGTCTATTAAGGGTTGAAAATCCTTGAAACCATTTAATCCCATTTCAGAAAATAACCATTTTATATTTTACGAATAAACACACCTAACTACCATTATTTATTTAGAGTATTTGTTGAAGCATTTTTATTTAACATTCTTAAAGCCTGTAAACAAGTAGGCATATTCTATTTTAAATAATAAATTATTTTTTAATCCAAAGGGTGTATATATGTATCATTAAAGGGTGTGTATATGTGTATAGAATTTAATTTCGCAAAAGTGTTATTTTACACTTTTTTAGGCATAAAATATGTTTTAAAGCATAAAAAATTAATTAACCTATGTTATACTTTATTTTTTCTTCAATTTAAACTTATTAATATATTGTGATATATGATATTTATTTGTTAGTTTAAGCATTGACTATGTACACTAACGTGAATAGACCTCTCATCCAATGCATTTAGTTTGAGGCAAAAATTTGGAAATTCGGTGGACGACACACCAGAGTCGCTGCCTTCGATTTTGTTATTATTCAGCTGAATTTACAGTGCTGCCAAAACATTTTACCAAAACATAAACATAACTTTCAGTTATAAAATGTTTCATCCTTGGTTTAGAAGAGTGGTAATACTGATTTATCTATCATATGTTACGTGTACTTCGATGGACGCCGCACGAGATCGCACCACCGTCAATATGCTTCACACACGCCTATGCTATGAGAAGTCTACTCACGTAGTGTACAAAGTCAATGGTTTAAGACTATTTATGAATTGTTGCTATCATTGTGATCAGTGTGTTACCTCACTCAGTATTGTAAAGATTGCCACAACACGTACACAGTGCAGTTGAACATTAAATAGAGCGTTAATAAGATAATTTTAATTCATTTTTTAAATTTTATTTTCCATTATAAACAGTATTTACGATTTTATGAAAAATATTTTACGTCCGTAACTTACACCGTATACGTACATCTCTTTTTGTTAATATAATTGAATTAAGAAACCCCTCAAAATTGAGTTTAGTGTATTTCGCAAGGATTCAAACCAATTACAGTTCCTCTTTAATATAGATTAGATATTAATATTAAGCAAGAGGCTAATAGAGAAGGTTTTATGTGGTGTGTTATTATACTTCACAATTTACGTCAATTTATTAAAATTGAGGACATGCCCTCAAATAATTTAAATTTTTAATAAAATATAAAAAATACAATTTCATCAATAAAACTGTTTAAAACCAAATTTAGAATAATGTTAAATAGGTAGTTTTGATTGTAAATAGTGTAAATAAATTAAGTTTAAGATCTGTTTAAAGGGAGATATTTATTTGATCCCAAAATAGTTTTCAAATTTATTACCCACAACCATTTCACTTTCCTTACTATCTCATTATATAAGTTTCTAACAAGTTCAAACCGGAGGATAAAATTATCTATGTTTTATAATAAAAATAATAACTCTCGCGTTTATTTTTTAGTCATGCCATTTGTTTGAGCATGTAAGTCCATTGGCTTTACTCACTCTCAACACATTACTGTTTTACTTCCATAAGTCCTTGGGTCAACACCTCAAACAAATTGTGCAGATTATTTTAAAATGACAGTGTTTACTGAGTATATCTCCAAGCAAGTACAGTAGATCCTCGATAGTTCGACACTCCTTATCGTTCAACATCGTCCATGACAACCTATTAAACCTATTACTTGTTATGTCAGTAACGACCAATAATGTGCATTTTGGAGTCTGACAAAGGTGGAAATTTAAATAGAGTGTGGAATTATTTGAGTGTTTATGTTCAAATTCAATCAATCTATGGTTTCATAAAATTTTAAGGTTTTCTATAAATGCAACTCCTTTTTTTTATATGCCCTATGTTAAAATTTCTCATACACTATTTATAGTTCAACATTTCAGTACTTCGAAACTCTCCAAGCCCAAAAAGTGTCGAACTATTGAGGTTCTACTGTACTTTATTTACATTAATGATTTTGTCGCTCTAAATCAGCAATTTAATTTTTTTATTGATCTTAGATCCTAAACTTACTAACTTTTCATTTTGTGATCCAGAGCAATGCTCCAGTAAAGTAACATTCATGTTTAATTGGATTTTTGTCTTTTTGTTTGAATTATTGAAGTAATAATTTAATTTTTTTTAATTAATGTCTAATTAATTTGATCTGCTTAGTAATATATTATTTATTTTTGTTTACTTTAACTGTTATGAACTTAAATTATATCCTTGAATAGGGTATGCATACTAGACTTTTAACTGTTTTTATTAGAATGTAAAGATAAATCTTGAATACATTAGTAAATTTTGAAATTATAATTACTTACTCCCTAAGTTATTCATTTAAAATTTTAAATTTTTGTGTAGAGAACAAATTTATCACTGCTGATCACAATTTTAATCAGCTGTATTATTTCAAGATACATTATTATTTCTCTTTATTTATTTTAGATTCCTTGATCTCAGTTAGTTAGGGGAAGGTCGGGTAGTATCGGACAGGAGGTAGTATCGGACAAACGCTGTTTCCAGCTTTTGCCGCCAGAGACAGCACTGACTAGGACATCAGCAGAAGCACCAAGGAGAAAGACTATTTGAGCGCCATCATGCATTTCGTGCCTCAATAGTCGTCTGTGCTGTGACATTTCTTTTTGTTTTTGTGACAATTTCTGTGCACGTACGTATGTTTGAGACATCAGTGTGCTAAACTGAGTAAATACTTTTATGATTCAACACCACTATTTGATAATAAAGAGGCTTTACTTTGTTTTGGTAGGTGAATGGTTAGTTTAGTTTGGTTATTATGGAAGTGGTAGTCAAAATGGCGGACCATGTCAGTCGGGTAGTATCGGACAAGCTCGCGTCGGGTTGTATCGGACAGAATGGGTAGGTTGTAAATTGTTAAAATAATTGTAAAAAACTTAACGTAATCAATAATTAACTCCCATTATTTATTTTTAGGTTTTCGAACATCATAAAAGAGAAAATAAACACAAAAAAAAAGTAGTCTTAAAAATATAAATACAGGACCAAGGCCTTCAAAGGCGGAAAATAAGAAAGTTGAAAAAAAAGCAAAAGACATAAATGTAAAAAAATCACAAAAAGGCAATTACAGTTTGAAGAAAGAAGTAGGTCTGAAATACATTGCATTTGTGATAAGACATTTCATGAAAATTCAATACAATGTTCACATTACAAGGGTTAGCCTTAAAAAAACCATCTCTATTATAAGTGTAGGTCTATGATATTTGTGTTGGGCACGAAGCAAAGAAGAAAAGTCTTGAAATGAAAACACCAACAATGTTTTGAGCCAAAGTGATCTTAATTTTGTGACTTTGAAACTCAATTTCCTTTATTTAGACTTAAGTTTATCAGCCAAAAAAACTGATAGTGAAAACCAATTTTTTATACATAATAGTTAAGTTTTTTATAGTGTGGAAACAATTTGTATCAATAAAAGTTTGTTTTTAGGCTGCAAGTGGTTTTATTTTAGCTACAAGCAGTTGTAGTTAACCCTGTCCGATACTACCCTCCAAAAATCAAATGGGCCCAAAAGTAAGGTTTAGAAAAAGTGTGGAAAAGTGACACGTTCATTCATACAATCATTATTATATTAAATGTGTATATAAATAACATTTCAAACTTTGATATTTTGCATAGTAAAGTATCATTTCTTTTATCACTAATTAGAAAATCGGAAAAAAGCTTAAGTGTCCGATACTGCCCGACCTTCCCCTACTTTCAGCTGATCGTTGATTGATTTACACCTTTTTACTTTCTCCCCCTATACCATAGTATATGGAGGAAGTATTGTTTTCTTCAAAATTTTTGAATTTGAGTTGTTGGTGGATTTATCCATTTTGGTTCCCCCTGAGTCCAAAAAAGTGGTTTTCGGAGTGATGTTTGTGTGTGTGTGTGTGTGTGTGTGTGTGTGTGTGTGTGTGTGTGTGTGTGTGTGTGTGTGTGTGTGTGTGTGTGTGTGTGTGTGTGTGTGTCAGGATGTATACAGAGCTAGAGAATGCCCCAATGGTCCGATTTAGGTGAAATTTGGTGTGTAGGTCCAAACCCACGATAATTCCAGGTTTTTTCATTTTTTTGAATTTTTTATTTTTAAGGGTAGTTTACCCCCAAAAACCCTCAAAAATCGTCAAACATCAAAATTTCTCAAAAACGGCTCTAACGATTTTGATTATAATTTTGTGGTTTATTAAGCTTAAAATGGTGAATAAAATGACACCACCCGCATCTCCGAGAAAATGCGCGTTCAAAAGTTATGGAGTAAAAAGTATTTCAAAAATCTTTTTTTTGAATTTTCAAAATAGATGTTGCCTTAAAATGAATTTTACTTATCACCATTAAATCAAGCTCAAAAAACTAAATAATCCAGTATTTTGAATTATTGCTCTATGTCAAGTGGTTGCGGAGAAAATTCAATTTTTCGTTTAGCGGTAAACGCAGTACGTTGTTAAAAGTCACAGACGCGCGTGGGGTCAAACGAGCGCTGCTCAGCTGGTAGCTATCCGACTGAGCCATCAAGACATTAATGTTTGAAGCTTTTAACCCTTTTTTTATATGGTTGGGAGAAAGTATTTGTCAGTTAACTGATACCGTTTATTTTGACTATCTGTCACTTTCAATCATTGCAAATTTAATTATAATTCCATAAGCAATTCGGTCCCCACGAAAAATATCTCGAGTTAGAAGAAAGATATGGTGGTGAATTATGGCTCATTTTAAAGCTTGGGGGCCAAGGACGCAAGGAAAAATAGTAGAATCATAAAAAGTTACCTGGGCTTCGCCCCATTGGACCTTTAAGTTTCAGTGTTAATCTAATGGGAAGAAGAGTTTTACTATAGGTCTACACGTCTGATTAGGCAGATGTTCCAGTGAACATTTTTATAATAAACTCAGCTGATTATTGAGAAGATATTTTGAGTTAAGATAACCATAACTATAAAGTTTTTAAATTAGCACTATAAAAATGAAAACACCAATAGTCATGGAAAAATTACTGATCCACAGTAGATTGCTTCTTCGTGGCCCCATCTATGTCGTTATGATTTTGTGTGCTGAATATGATTTAGTTAAAAGTGACTTAGTGGTATGGTTGATATAATAGTTATAATAGTATGGTCTTTATCAGTGCATGTCGTTTAGTTATTACGTTACTGCTTAAACCTATATTGCCTAATATAGTAGTTGGATATGAATCGTGTGGTTATTATTTGTTATTTTTGACAGAATCATATTATGTAAACTACTAACATTGGATAACCTCCGTAATATTTTGTTTTATTCATACTCTTCTTCTTTCTTTAGAAAGGTCGTACGGAAACAAGATGCCCGTTAATATATAAATACTAGTCCAGGCTCTGAACAGGTTGAGCATGCATAAAAGTCTAACGAAATTTGACTTTTGATTATTGTTGGGAACATGTAGTAGATGTAAAAAATCGATGTTGCCACATTTCCAAAGTGGGCACAACACGGGGGACGCCCCCTAGAGGAAGTCGTAGAGGAAACTGTGTTGGCCTATGTCATGTTGTATATCATTTTAAAGGTCTTTGAATGTAGATTCGAATTCCACAAAGCCGATCTCTAAAGGTCGATTATAACTCGAGTTATTGCCTTTTGAAATTTCGGCAAAATGCTTTTTATGCAAAGTTTGACTGCCTGCCATTTCTAAATCGATCGTTCATTTAAGGTCGGCTTTGCGAAATTGCTTTCTATTAAACATAATCTTAAAGCTTACGTTAAATATTTAACAAATAAATTCGTGGATTGTCCCAAATAGGACTGAAAATCATAATGTAATTACAATATTTCGGACAGCAATTGAAGACGGCAGATGAAGACTTAAAATAAAACATTTAACTTAATTTTCAGGATATTTATAAAGAGGAGATAGACATAATTTAAATATATTTGAAAATAATGTCGCAAACTCGACCTCAAATGAACGTTGGAGCCAGAAATGGTAAGCAGTCAAAATTTGCATGAAAGGATTTTACCGAAATTTCAAAACGCAATAACTCGCGTTATATTCGACCTTTAGAGATCGGGTTTGTGGCATTTTAATCTACATTCAAAGACCTTTAAAATGACATATAACATGACATAGGCCAATTCAGTTTCCTCTACGACTTCCTCTAGGGGTCGTCCCCCGTGTTGTGCCCACTCTGGAAATGTGGCAACATCGATTTCTTACATCTACTAAAAGTTCCCAACAATAATCAAAAGTCAAATTTAGTTAGACTTTTATGCATGCTCAACCTGTTCAGAGCCTGGACTATACGGGGAGATTTTCCTCTAAGTGACAGTGTACAAAAAACGAACAACAAGTCAAACAATGTTCTACTTCATTGAACGTATCTAGACAAAATAAATAGACTACAATCATAGTATTAGGGATGTGTCGGTAGACACAAGAGACGGGGGTCATAGAGAGTATGGGGGCCTCGAGGAAGAACGGTGGGCATGTGGGCACGTATAATGGGGGGCACAGTGGCAAAGGGTTCACGGGGGTATGGGGGCATGTGGGTCCTCGAGCCAAGGGGACATAGGGGGTACAGGAAGAACGGGTCATGAGGGGGGCACGCGTGTTTGGGAGGCAGGGTGCATGATAATGGGAGCACAAGTGGCACTAGAGACGTCGGTTGCTTGGGGGGTAGTTGGGCATGGTGGCACGGGGGAGGAATGGGGGATATAGAGAGCACGGGGACCTCGAGGAAGAACGGCAGACATGTGGGCACGGGTAATTGGGGCACAGAGGCATGGGGGCAGGGGGGGGGGGTACTAGGGCCTTTTGACATAGGGGGAACAGGAAACACGGGTCACAAGAGGGGAACGGGTGGCCAGGGGAGGTTTTAGGGGGACATAGGGGGCACGGGGATTAATGACAGGCATGGGGACACAAGGGCATGGGAAGCAACGGGGCATGGGCATGGGGGCACAAGGGGCACTAGAGAATTTGGTGGCACGGGGGTTAGTAGAGTATGGGGTTACGGAGGAGGAATGGGGATCATAGAGAACATGGGGGCTCGAAGAAGAACGGTGGGCATGTGGGCATGGGAGAATTGTGGCACATAGGCAAGGGAGGGCACGGGGGTATAGGGGGTACATGAAGCACAGGTTATGAGAGGTGCACGGAGGGTAGTTGGACACAGGGCCGTATTTCTAAATAGGCTGAAAAGGCTGGAGCCTATAGGCAACATTTTATGGGCGGCAATTCGTCAATTAACGAAAATTTTTTAAAAGATTTACCAATAATATAAACTTCTTTAAGCCAACCTTTCTAATTTTAAGTGTATTAATTTGAGGGAATGAAAATATGTTTATTCTTTTCAAACGAATTTAATCTACATAATTTTGTAACAAGTTTTTCATGTAGTGATATCGTAGTAACGACACTCACAGTTTGTATAAGGCCCAGAAAGATTTAAATACACTAGCGCTCCTAGAGTGTAGATTTCCAACTAGTTATTTCCTTTTTAAATCATTTTAACGATTTTACTAATAGATTGGTCACAAAATAATGACCATAAACAATGGTTTTGATCATTACAACCTCCCCCATGAAAAATGTTATTTTTTATAAACGAAACATTTACTGTGTACTACTTGGCCGGCGAAGCTGTTCTGAAAAACAACCAAACTTCCCCCAACATTTGAAGCCAGTAAAAATAGTACTGTTGTATTGTGAGTCTACACACAAAGGACCACTAGCATCTTCAAACCCACTTTTCACGTTAGAGTGTCGCAACTGTATGATGATGTTAAGCTGTGACGCGTTTAACATGTAAAACTTCCCTTGTTTTTATTTCGATAAAAAATTTAAACAGTGATGAAAGGCATCACAGTGATGAAAGGTCTCTTGTGTCTCTAGCATGAAAATATTGGGTCAAACTATCTGGGGTATCAATTGATTTAGAATCAAGTTTTATTTAAAGACATATTTAAAACGTTTTTCTGGAGCAGCGCTTTTGCCATTTCTATAGCTCTAATGTGCTGAACGGTATTTGCTATGATTATTGTCCTATTGTTTACTTTCTCAAAAGTTTTACGTTTACTTAAATACATAGTCCTATAAAAATTTATTAACTGTTTTTATTAAATTTATTAATTTTTATAACTCAATTTGTTTCAATTCAAATTGAACTAAAAGTGGTTTGAAATATGTTTTGTAGTTTGTGATAAAACCAATATTATTATTGGGCTGATAGTTTTGCCTCTATACACTGCCTTGCCTGTTCGCTGTTGTAGCTACTGGATAATGAGACATCAAATTAATCTGGTGTATATTTTAAGGTTAATGCGCCCCTATGTAAGTGACAATAAAAACTATGTATAAGTATGTACCTATAAGTGCGGGAGGGGTGGGGCGGCAAAAATGGATAGCCTACAGGCGTTATATTCCTAAATCCGGTCCTGGTTGGGCATGGGATACACGGGAGAGGAATGGGAGACATAGAGGGCACGGAGGCCTCGGGGAAGAACGACAGGCATGTGGCACGGGAGAATGGGGGGCATACTGACATGGGGGCTCAGGAGTTCGGGGGCATGGGGGGTATTTGGGCCACGAGGGCATATGGGGTACAGGAAGCACGGTTCATAAAATGGTTAAGGGGGACACAGTGAGTGTGGTGGGAGGGGCACTGTGACATGGTGGAAGTAGAGGTCACAGGGTCCAGGATACAGAATTGTACAGTATTAATGAGCTAATAACCATTCTGTCATGTTGTATTGAACTACTGTATTTAATGGAGTTACGAACTCATTATGTGTACATGTTTAAGATTAAACTAATTCTATTGCATTGGAAAGTCTAATAATGCAATAAATTTTATTTTCCCCACAAAATAGATTACAGTAGCTATTGTATTTTAATGCACGGGAGATTGTTAGGTAATTACTGATTTGAAACCTCCAAAAAGATTAGTTAAGACAGGTAACATTTCATAAGAAAATCTAACTGTGTAAATTCACACACTAGCAACTAGGTGATAAATTGAAACTTAATTTTGAAGATAACATCACTATTTGGATTTTTAAGGGCCTTTGCCCCTACAAGCCCCTAGTGTTATTGTAAAACACTATGTAACATTACCATATAACATTCAAGCATGATTTTCCCCTATATAATTTACTATCAGTTCGTGTGCATCGAAGAAGGAGGACCGTTACAAAGTAGTCTTATAAATTAATAGAATCCTATTATAATTCACATCGCCCATCGGGGGTTCGCCCTACAGGCTTTCAAAGTTTCAATGTTAATCATATGGAAGAAGGGTAATTGACTGAATCATTAGACAGCTGTTGATAATAACAAATGATAGCAAATCAGGAACAACAGATGTTCAATTATACAATAATTTTTGACTATTTGGGTCGAGATCAACTGATATTTTGGTCAAATTTGGACAAGTGAACGATTTCTAGGTATTATTATTATTATTATTCCGTAAACCTTTTTGACATTGTTATTAGCGAATACTAAAACTAAATTTTTTGTATTTACAAGTTATTATTTACAGATGTGAAACAACTTATTGTATTTCGAGTAGTATCACAGTGGGCATGAAATAGTTTTTTACCTTACCCTATGCCTGACGTATGGACGCTGGTTAAAACAAGCATATCAAGTACTAATAAACCATTCTCTAATCCATTGCTTATGTGAAATCCATTTACAAATTAACAATCTATACCTACTCTGATTAGCTTTAACAACGACCTTGAATCTGCAATATTACGCATAAAATCTTCCTCGAAATTTGAAGTCAATCCAAGATTTCCGTCGAAGGCTATTGCCACACATTGTACTCGAGTTTCGTCAATAGAATGAGGCATCAACCCTCATGTATGAAGATTTCACTCCTCTTCAATCCGTTTATCCAAATACTCATATTTTCTTTTGTCGGCCTTAGGCGTCCTCTGCTTGGATGACCATGCAAAAACAATGTTTGATTCCAAAAGTTAAAAGTGAAAAGTGAATATGAAGTCCAAAAGTTTGAAAAATCTTGTTGATTCAAAGAGTAAAAATATGTTTTGGAAATATTATTTTTTCAAAAGTGTCAGTCTATAAAGTCATTCCTTTGGTCAACATATATACGTCTTAAGGGCTGCAAAAGGAAGAAGAATAAAGATATGCAAAGTAACGATTTTTTTCAATAGTAACACCTCATAGATCGCTCCTTAGGTAGCGATCTAAGGGTTCTTAAGGGCCTTTAAAAGTATGATTTCATGTATAGCTTTTGTTTAAGAGAGGGCCAAAGGGCCAATCCTAGTGGATGTTGCTGAAACTACCTTAATATGTTTCGCATTGTTTACAAGCATATCTAATATTCGGTGTAAAACACTGTGGATAAAGAATCGATGTTGTTCTTTAGTACGTATGAGACCCAAGACTCAGATAAATGATGATAGTGAGGAAGGAGATTTGGTCGCGAAAAGTAGGCTTTAAATACCATTCATTGGATACGTTCATAGCCTGCGCTCCTAGCTGTTTCAGCGGCTGCCGACAGAGGCCGTCAGTATCGGGTTTCTCTCAAACCAAATTTTAACATGCAGTGTTTCACTTGTTCCAATTTTCCGAGTTAATTTTAAGTCCGATAAAAGTGGTAGTAATTTTAAATAAAAGCTAAGGACTTGGGCTATTTGACATTGTTTTAGATTTTTCATATTTTGATGATCAAAGTTGGATGAACTTTGATCCATTATAGCTTGATATGGATTCAAAATATGAAAAAATCGAAAACATTGTCAAATAGCCCACGTTTTTATCTTTAATTTAAATACCCTCCCACTTTGATCTGACTCAAAATAAACTAGGAAAGTAGGATCAGATGAATTACTGCATGACGCTTTTAGAGGGGCCATAGTTCCCTTATAATAAATTTCTTGCCTACTTCCTAAATATTAGTAGTTTCCATAAGACTTACAAATATCAATTTTTAGGGTGGTTGAATTAATATTTATGAATATTATAATACATAAATACCACTATATATGTTTAGTAGTTATATCAATAAGGTTAGTAACTGCAATAACCATTTTATTATTACATACCTATTGTTGTTTTACTCTACAGCTGAGCACACAGGAGCAAATATCTAACCGTGACACAAAAAGAGACAATGTCACTCAAAAATTACCAAAACTTTTGTAATTTATACTTCATGGTTGTGATTCTAACTTTAAATTTTATGAGAAAGTCTTTTTAAAGTATACATTATACATGTTATTTGTTAATTACGTTATACCATTCTTAAGTTATGAATGGCTTTGAAGGTAATGGCACGTGTATCGGCTCTAAGCCATTATCAGCGCCTTCTAGTTTTCACAAAGGTTGCCATCAAATTGATAAAATATCTCAGAGATGAAGCCATGTCAAAATGTCAAATTCACACACACTCTAGACAATAACACATGAAATAACA
>CM061533.1:79459375-79519369 GCA_030545055.2 Neoaliturus tenellus
TAGCCTTTAAAATTACCATGGGTCGAAGAGTTCGGCAGTTAAAAATCTGAAAATGTTGCTATTTATAAATTTATTACCTAAGTAATTGTGTGACCTAATTTAAATAAAGAAGGTATGTATTTATTTATTGCAACGTTTTGTCAGAATTTTTATTTTGCCCTAGATTCAGTATTATATATAGTATGCAATCAAATTGAGGTGAGCTTAAACTAAAAAATTGTGAAATAACCAATCAATTTAACTAAAAAATTACACAAAACCTGGGACTCATATGGGTGGAAAATACAGACAATTATTTCATTCATCTGAGATTTTTATAATTTCCAAAAGAAATTTTTAAAAAGTATTTAATTTTTTTTTTATCAGAGCGGTGCTTTTGGACTTCAAATCCCTGTTAAAATAATGTACATAAAAGTTTTTCTCCTTTCCAGAAATTGTCACTGTGTATGTTCTTGAGGAAATCCCCCTCGCCAAAATCCTGCCATTCCGCCCGACCTTGAAGATCCATTAGCCATCCGACAATGGGACTTGGTCATGGCAAAGCGGGAGGGGATCTTCCTCACCTTGAACCATGAAAATGGGATTTCACGGTGCCGTTGATATAGCCCCAGGCCTACAGTCCGGGGAGCACTTCGCCGACATGGACTGGACCCTGGTACGTACCCTGCACCCTGGACCCTGGTCATGGTCTCGTAGCTAGCACGGAACTTCTCTGTACGGCGTTTATTTTGAAACCCAACTCTCTATTTGAAATTGAAAATTACATACATATCACATAGTTTACAAAAATATATCAACAATTTACAAATCTTAATGATATTTTGAACGCACTATACTCTTTAGTAATTTCCTGAACACCCGTTTTAAAGTGACTATTGTTATTCCACTTATTTGTTATATTCGCCTCATGTTATTCAATATTTTTAGGGTTATATCATGTATTCTACTCTACCCATCCACAGAGTAAATCATCCAATTGGATTACATTTTGAGATTTTAGATGAGGGCACATTCCTCTGTCAAAAATTCTATTGCTAAATGTATTAATTTGAAGAGTAACACTCTGAAAACTCCAAATTTAAGATCTATAGATGATTCCATTTGAAGATATACACAGAATATACCTATGGCATATGAAAATAACCCCAAAAATTGAAGAGCTTTTATCTTAAAGTTTTAAAAGTACAACAACACGAGTCCATAAAATAACTATAGAAGTTTACAAAAAATGACTAGACAAATGGTAATGGTGTCAAAACATCAAACATAACAAATTATTATCGAAGTAGTTTGAGAAAAAACATTTCAATTTGTTGTAATATATGTGTTCGATTTTCAATTGTTTTAGTCATTGTTTGCATTTTATGAGAAACGCCCTGAACAAATAGTTTACATAGTAAGTGTTTTGAATTAAAAATAATAGACTAATTTTTTAATTACGTCGTTTCATTGTAATCTGAATACTTGCAAGATATGTATGTAGGCCTACGCAAACAGATCTTTAAAACGGCTATAGGATTTTATTCAACTTACAAAAATCATAATTTTGAGATAAAAATAAAACGTAAACAGATCTTTATGACAGGAAAAACTTATTTCGTTGTAATCTTAAATATTAATTTTAGGAAATTTCAACTTTTATCGTATTGAGATCAAAATCAAAACAAAAGAAATATTGAAAATAATTTTTTAACTGCCATAACAATAGCCACGTGCTTCACAAAAAACATGAGGTTGTGCATTGTAGCTCATTATTGATTTATCGAGTCACACTATAATAAAACATTTATAAATTTTTTAATACACAATTTACTATAAAAATAGTAACTATATAGTAAAATTTGCTGACAACTGAAAAACTAAAACCCACAGTTTATAGTTAAATCGATAGTGCAGCACCCTCATGCGTATATTGAAACACCCTGAAAGTCAAATAATCGAAGCGAACGTGATCGTCATGAAAAGAAATAGGCTTTGGGGTTCGGCATTTCTGAATAGGCTTATGTGACTGAGCTTATTAGGCTACTGACAAAATAGTATAAAATTAAAATAAAACTTGTAAAATGATCGGCCCACCATTAAGAGGGATACAACAGAAGAATGGTGTATTATGAAGTCCACAAAAATTCTTCTCTCAAGTATTTTACGTAACAAAACAACGATGTATGTACAGTTCTTGAAGGTAGTAAAAATCAAGACTCTGAAAGATAACAATTAGAAAGTTAACTAGAATATTTTATGACTAATAAAATACACAAGCGAGACTCAGTGGAGAGGGACTTTGTCATTTAGTGCTATATTGGCTTAAAAGTAAAGCAACAAAGAGACTCGCAATACACCACTTGTATGCCGTTTATTTCGGGATTCGGAAAACCTTGAAATCACGTTTCTGTTTCAGTAACAATGTTCTCCGATCTTAAATATCCAACAAAATAAAAGGCGATAAGGAATTGCCACGTCACGTACTCCTAGATTACCTTTTTAAAAATCGTTTGTGATAACTATTTAAGATTGTTTAATTTTTGTGATTTTCCTAATATTTAATTGTATTGACGATTGGAAGTCCAGTTATTTTAGTAAATGGGAACAAAATTTATGGGCTTGGATAGTTTAAATGCATTTGACCTTTGAACTAAAATAATGATTGTAAGTTATACAGGGTGATTAAAATAATTGTACAAGTTGTTTTACTTGAAAACAGTTAGTGACATAGAAAAAAATAATAGGTAACTATAGTAGACTTTCGGTTTAATATTTTATGAGGATTTAATTTTTTAAGGATGTCTTTTTTCCAGTATGGTGGCCAACCTAAATATAGGTGTTTGTCCACCTGCATGGAAAACAAAAAAATAATTCTCCTAGCCTTCCAGACTAGGAAAATTATCAGTTAATTTTTTATTTATGAATTGTAAATAGCTTAACTACCCTTCACTGAAAGCCATACGATGTAATATTATGATTAATTACTACAACCTGATTTTATTATTAAGTTTAATTGTTTGTGATTTTTTACTCGGTCTTCCTTGGTCGGGTTTTTTGGAGTTGTTCTGTACTAAGAGATATCTTTAATTTTATTTAACTTTATTTGATGTTGACCTACGCTTAATAGAATACTTCTTAAACTCTGAATGCCTGGAGGGGTTAAAAAATGCTTAAAAATATATTTAAATTACATGCATATGTACTATGTTTTATCATTACACTTTGATCGTTTAAAATTACTAAGCCTTTTCGTGACTGTATATTATCCTCAACACAGATATGACGACATATTGAATACAAATAGCTGATATAGTATTTGGATTGTATGATAAATCTAAATTATCTGTACTTTATTGATACGGACTTCATATAAGCGCGGTGAAATCTTTCTTAGGCAGATTTAATTTTGCAGCCCATCCTTGCCTTTTTTGGACTCACCACGGTTTCCTGTGACTTGGAAAAAGCGGCAACAGGATTGTTCTTCTTCGGACACGGTGGCGGAGGCTACGACAAGGGGCCGGGAGTTCCAGGATTCGGAGGATTCGGAGGACCTGGAGGACATGGAAGACACGGTGGTGGATGGAGTAAAGGAGGAAAAGGAGAGCAAGGAGGATGCTCGGAGTGTGAAGAAGAGGGAGGGTTCAGCAAAGGAGGAGGCCACGGACACGGACATGGTGGAGGTTTCGGAAAAGGTGGAGGGTTCGGAAATGGTGGAGGGTTCGGGAAAGGTGGAGGAAAAGGAGAAAAAGGGTGTACAGAGTGCGGCGACGACGCGGGGTTCCTAGGTCACTGGCCTGGCTTTGGAAAAGGACACGATTCGGGATTCCATGAAGGAAGTGCGTGGGGTTTTGGTAAAGGTGAAGGGGGTGGTTTTGGACTTCATGGAGGGTGGGGGAAAGGTGAAGGCGGAGGTGGATACCATGGAGGGAGCGGTTTCGGCAAGGGGGCGGGAGGAGGGGGTGGGTACGGTGGTGGGAAGGGTGGAGGACATGGGCATGGGGAGGGCGACGAAGGGTGCGCGGCCTGCGGGGATGCGAAGGGTGAGTCGTCCTCCAGTGGGGCCAGGAGCTTCAGTGAGGCGGAGGCCTTCGCGGGGACCAGAGGGTTCAAAGGAAAGGGATGAAACTATTGGAGACCATATCACTGTAAATTGCAAATACATTAAAGCATTTAAGTTTATTTGAATTATTTTATTATTTAACCCTCAAATATTTTAGAGTATATTATTTAAACTATCATTTTCGGGATAATTCAAAAAGTATAAAGTAGAGAAATAAACTGTTTATAAAAGTGTCTAAAAGTTTAATTACAAAACACTTTATAGTAGGGCCGTTTTATCAATATTTCATAAATAAATAACCAAATATTTAATTAAAAATATTCATCGAAACAAATTTAAGACATTTCAAAATTCAAATAAAATTTTAAATGTCATGCATTAAGATTGCACTCCGAAAAAAGAGTTTTATATAAATACAGGCTAATTTGATGGAATTGCCCTGCAATAGTATCTTATAAATCAAATGGAAGTCCTCCCAAAATGAACTATTCTATCTCTAATTAGCCTTAAGGGAAGGGAAGGGGGGCAGGGTACTTGACTAGGAAACGCAAAAAAGTGTAAAATGCAATCGTTGAAATTTGAACCAAACTCTTTAATAGATCTTCTAATTTTAAACTTATACTATTCTTTTTTTATTTTATTTTTTTACATAGTTATTTTAAATAAATATGTTTTCAGTATATGTTGGTGCTGGCTGCAGTGGTGGTGATCGCTATGGGCGACCTCGATGTTGAGGAGACTGCCGGTGGATACGGCGGCGGTGGAGGCGGCAAAGGTGGAGGCAAGGGCAGCTACGGAGGCGGCCACGGGGGTGGCAAAGGCGGAGGTGGTGGTGGTTATGGAGGCGGCCACGGAGGAGGGAAAGGCGGAGGTGGCTATGGGGGGGGCCATGGGGCCGGCGGAGGTGGCAAAGGTGGCTACGGAGGACATGGGGGTGGTCATGGAGGAGGTAAAGGGGGCGGGGGTGGCCATGGTGGTCATGGGGGTGGAGGCAAAGGAGGGATGTCTGGTTACAAAGGGAAATGATAAACATTTATTGAAGCTCGATTGTTAAAACCTTGCTCGGCTTGAGGGGGTAAGGGAAAGAGTGCTTTATCGTTGCCAACTGTTCGCAATAATGGTGAACACTCAACTGACATTTCATCAATATTAGGAGTCGCTTCCTGCTCAAAATTCAAAAAAATTTCAGTTTATCGGAACCCAAATAGTTGATAAATATTTTATAACAGATCTGTTCTTCCTCATTTGCTGGTATGTGTTATTGCAACAGCTGTCTAATTGTTAAGATTACCTCTCAGTCAATTAATTTTCCTTCTCCCAAAAGATTATAATTGCAGCTTTTAAAGCCTGTAAGGCGTAGCCCTGATGGCAATGTGAATTATAAAATGACTCTTCTCATGTACAGGATACTAAATTTCTAACGGTATGCACGGACTTCTTATGTGATGCACACTATAGCTGAGAAAAAAGGAGGAAAATAACATGTTTGCCTATTAACTATCGATTGTTTTGAGTGTCGTAGTTCGTAACTCTGACGTAGCATCTCCCACAAAACATTATCTTTCAAGCCGCTCAACGTTTTAATAATATTAAAACGTACGCCTATAATAGTATTGTATAATTTTACGTGGATTTTTTGGGAAATATTTTAAGGCACAAGTATCTTTGTTGTTGATATATTTTTTTTAGAGAATAAAATAGTAGTTGACGTTCTGATACCGAGTAATATTGCCACCTTTATTCATAAATTATAGCATTGTGTTACAAGTATAAAACGAAAAAAAGAATGAAATTTGCACTCAACGAAAATATAAACACAAGTAAAATCTTTTTATCAAATCTTAAAATTATATAGGATTAGGAAAAATTGTTTTATGTAAAGTGGGATCAGCAATAAGATTAAAACGTATCCTTTGTTTTAAAAATTACTTTTTTAAATGCTGTATTACTTTTTAGTATTATACAACATTATTACAACCTTCATTCTTCGTTTAAAGACCATTGTTGGCGATGGTGAGTTTTCTATTATTATTTAGTAAGTTGCTGCGGGCTTTTTCCACCACTGATTAGTAAAACAAATTGATGGCGGTTTGGAATAAGTAATCGGATCCCGCCTTCAGGTGGAAGAAGTACGAAAACATGAAAAACAGTAAACATATGAACACAATCATTTACTAAAAAATAACACAAACTACATTTCCTTGCGCCTTCAAATACGAGTGGGCAAAAGGTACAGGAGTAAGTCGAACTCATGTTTCGCTTAATTTGAAGGCAAATAGATAAAATGATTTGTTTATTAGAGTACTTTGCATTTCGCAGTGAAGAAGTAAATAGTTAATATGAATTAAAAATTAAATTAAAAATTCATATCATGAAGCGTTTTGAAGTTACTGCCAGAATCAGTGAAAAATAACAAGTGACAAATGAGTAACCTTTAGACACTCGTTCTGCTGGCTGACCAGCAAGCAGTTTAGAGTGAGTTATTCTCCATATCCAGGGAAAAGTTGTTTTTGTCAACTGCTCACCATGAATATTAATTTAATGACATCGTGGTTCCAAAAATGTTTACATCCTTTATCTGAGACTTAGAATAAACTCACACTAAACCTTTCTAGCCTATAATCTTATTCCTTTTTAATTAAACCTAATTGAAACTACAAAGTTTGTTTCCGCACCTCAACATTGGTGATGATATTAAAAATAAATGAGTTTACTTCCCTCTTTGATTGTTCTCCATTTGATTCTTTCACCTCTATTAAAAATATAGGTGTAATTTTTATCACTCAATACGTTATCTTTAAGAACCTTACTCATACAACAAAAATGAAAATTCACTATTAATAGATAAACAATAAATTATTAAACATGAAGACAAGAGAATACTTTAATTACTTTAATCACTAAGAACTTGTAAATAACAAAGCAGCAGTATACCGTGATTTAATAAGGTATAAAGAACAATTTGTTTTCGGTTTAGGACTTAACAGAAATATTTACAGAAATATTGTAATATATGATGTTAGTAAATACAAACGAAAATAAGGGTATTGATGGACGGATTTTTTCTAATTATTTTACAGAGACGAACAGATCTCGTTAATGTCAATCGATGTAAACTTTAAAAAATATATGTTAACTTAAATATTATTACCACTAATTTATTATTTTACTGTAACGAATTAATAACGGGCTGTGACGGCTCGTGCCGCCAGCACTCCATATAGTAGCGATTTTCGAGGCACTGGCCCACAGGCCCGAATCCGACAGCCTGTTTCCAGAACCTTCTCGAATCGGCCCGCGGAGCGAAAGATATTCCTACGCACGGTTGGTCTCGCCCCATTTCGGCATCTTCGTTTTCCGGTACCACATCGCTGCAACGCCATGGCCAGATAAGTTTTTAGTTTAGTTGGGGGTTTACGTAGGCTAGGGATGAGCGGGGGAATGATAATTAATTAATTGATCTCAAGTACAATTATTATGTAGCCAGTCAATTAAGGCTGCAACTAGTTCTGTAGAGGGTAGTCTGGAGCCATAACCTTAACGCTCATGTCGTTTCACGACATGGGCCATCAGCCATAGGATGGGTTTTAGATTTCTAGATATAGTTCATTATTAGATATTCACCTTCCAATTAATTTAGTATACTTAGATTATAATTATCTCATCAAAATGGCTTATTCTGGTCTGTGCTTGGCAGCGATCCGTCTCTGGGTAGAATCCACAGTAGGCCTATGTCCTTCAGATACGTTTCCTAGGTTCAGTCAATAAGCCACGAATTTCCCAGGTATCTCATTTCACGCCTTAAACCTCAGTCCTCAACCATTTCCATAGTCACCTTTGGTTACTCACCAACAACCTAGAAATGAGCAGTCAGCCCCATTCATGTTCTCGCTCGACCCCAGGAGTCCATCAATTCCCTTTGCCAATAGCTACTCACTAAGTTCAATACCACCATAGGTCCACAATCAGCTTTCCGAATACCCATTATCCATAGGTAACCACATATTACCATTTCAGGGCAATAAAGTAGTTGTAGATATAAAATGTATTTCGTTTCACTAAACGACAAAACATATGAAGGCTTTATGATTCTGGTCTATCGTGACTCGTGACACCTATTATTCACTGCGCCTTCGGCGATGACGAGACGGTTTGTCATACGTTTACGCAGTGCTAGCGCTTATACTGGTCTGAAGGAGCAAACGGTAGTACTTGTAGCTTGTAGCATTATTTATACAACTGGAATTTCAGCATCTACATTTGTTTATAGAGTTTCTGGAAATGTGCAATAGTTAGACTACTGATCAAAGTCCGAATACCAGAAACACCCGTCAGACTACAGACCTATCAGTATACAATTATCAATTAAAAAATATCTAGAAAGTGTTGTTCACCTTAATTTAAATTTTAATCTTGGTCCAAAATCATCTTACAGCTATAAAAATTCCACATTATTATTATGACATTAAATAAAAGAAGCAAACGAAAGGCAATTTAATACTATAATGATTGCTAGGTTTTGTTGAAACATAAGGCAACAACCGGGATGGGTAGATTGATGATATTTTATGCAGTTTATGCGAAATCTGGTATGTGGGTGTAAGGGCAAAGAGTGCATTAAAGTACGACATTGGGAAAAAAGATAGGAAAAAAGTTTGAATGATGATGGAGGGCTTAAAACAGATAATATTTTTTTTTGGGGTAATCATTTCATATCTCTCATGACCACTCAAACTGGAAAACTGATTTCCATATGTCTGATAGTAGTGTAATTTTCGCCCATTCTCTTCAAATACCATATTTTGCATAGACTGCATACTAACTCCGGTTGTTGCCTGATGCTTAAAAAAAATCTAAATATCATTAATTTTAAACTACCTCTCACCCAGTATATTTTTATGGCCTAACATTATATGTTATTATGACCATAGTGTGTGTGTGACGTGTGAATGTGTTGAGTTAGTTTCAGAATAAAAATATCTGGGTGTCTGTTTTGACCATCGCATGAAATGGGACAGACATATTCAATACATCAGAAATAAACTTCGTAAATTCATATACATTTTTTCATGTCTTAGTAGAATCCTTGGGTTTGATTTACTCAAGACAGTGTACTTCAGTGTACGTTCAGTCTGTCCTGCAGTATGGCAATCTAGCCTGGGGTGGATGTTTTCAAACTGTTCTTTCTCCCCTTGAAATAACTCAGAAATCGATAATTAAAGCTGCATTACAAAAAAATCGGCTATACCCCACGGATTTGCTTTTCAACGAATTTCGAGTTTTAGACATATCTCAACTATACATTAGAAGTTTAATTCTATACATTTATAAAAATAAAGACAGCTTGTTCGAACAGATATCACATTCATACTTAACACGGAACTCAGTTAATATAGGAATTTCTGCTCCCAGACTTGTCAAAACAATTAATTCAACCTCGTCACACTATATCGCAAATGTCGTCTTTTCAAAACTTCCAGACAGTATAAAAAACCCTCGTCCTAGTAGTGTTGGAACTTATAAAAAATCTGTAAGTGAATGGATAGTTGTAATTGGGAGGGGTCATATAAGGTCATATTTTTCGTCGCAGTATGTCACTAGGTAGAACCAATTGGGTATACGTCTATTGAGTGTATGTGTGTGTATGTGGGTGTGTGTGTGTGTGTGTGTGTGTGTGTGTGTGTGTGTGTGTGTGTGTGTGTGTGTGTGTGTGTGTGTGTGTGTGTGTGTGTGTGTGTGTGTGTGTGTGTGTGTGTGTGTGTGTGTGTGTGTGTGTGTGTGTGTATGCGGATGTGCGTATGTGTGAGTATGTGTGCTCGTGTGCGTGTTGAGGGAGTGTGGGGTGCGTGTGTGTGTGTCTGTGACAACGAGTTTGAAGAAATTCAATAGTTTTATGACCGTCTAAGATGAACTTGTATGTAAGGTGTGTGAATGGAAGGCCAAGTATCTGTTTTACAAATAAAAAAATAAAAAGTTTTTGGGAAAAAAGTTTTCCAAAATTTTGGGACGGACTAATACTTACGCATTAATTAAAATTTCGTAAAATGTTAATTTAAATCATCCTTGTATGTGCATGTATCTGTAAGTTAAATAATGTTGAATAATCTTTCTACTCCTATTTATTTTTTTATATAAATATTGTTATCTCATTTTCATAGCAGTATATTCTCGTAAGTTAAGTTTTTTTCCCGCTTTATACAGACTTACTTTATCATATTGTGTTTTAAGTATGGTGAGCATTTTGTGTCTTCCTTCATGGACTTATATGAACTCGTTCCCCACCCACAGGCATTTGCCCATGTGGGGATCAATTTCATTGTTTTATTTCATATTGATGTATATATTTCATAATATGTTCATTTTTTGAAATAAAGATTCTTTCATTCATTCTTTCTTTCATTTATGATGTCCTGCCTGGGGACAACATACAGGAGAAAATTTGGAAATTAATTGATTTTACAAAGGCAATACAGAGGACTTCTGATTATTGAAGCATCCTTTTAATTCCGTCTTAAGTCATAAGATTTTATTTATAGATCTCCAAAGCGAATTAGATCAATTCTGACAGACAAGCATCTGTGTGTTCACAGAGGTGGTATGTACTCCCTGACTGTGACAATCGTAACAACTAAAGGTGTCTGGTATCTAAATTAATATATAATACATATGGTGGAATGTTAGCCTCCATCTTAGCAATAAATGTAATTAATGATTTAAATACATCAATTATGTTTATTCAATTAAATTACCATAATTCAAGTATCTAAACCATTAATAAAATTTAATGCTTAATCATACAAAACTTAACTTAAACGATAAATATGCACAAATCTTACAATTTAAAACAAACACTGTTTGTAGCAAACCATATTTCCTGACCTAGGGTTTTTATTTTATTTTACATCCAGTAGAACCTTGACAGTTTGACACTTCTTATAGTTCGACACAGTTCGTGATAACCTAACATGTCAGTAGCGACCAATAATGTCCACGATGGAAACTGACAAATGTGAAATTGTAATCAAAGTGACGAATAATTGGAATACAGTATTATGGTTATGTTTAAGGTGAATCAAGTTATAATTTCATCAAATTTAATGATTTTATATTCAACTAATGATTTTTATGAATAAACATTTTCACGAATTAACATTTTATATGTTAACATTTCCCATATACTCCCCATAGATTCAATATATCAAAATTTGACACTCGTTAGTCTACAAAGTGTCACACTATCGAAGTTCTACTAAGGTTTTTGTTTTCGAGGAATCGATTAGACTGGATTCGATTCCCATGACTGGAAAAGTACGGTTTTCGTCCCACAGCTCTTCAAAGTGCCCAGATCAAATTTTAATTTATAAAATGTTAAAGTATCAAGATATTTGCAAGTTTTTAACAAAGTCAAAAAAATATAAGTTTCATTTAACTAATTTATCCCGGTGCCCTCGATAAAGTTCAGTATATTACAGTGGTAGAAAGACCAGTGTTGGATAGTTTTAAATTAAAATGTAAACAAAAAGTAACAAATAAAGATTTTGTAAAAGAATTTGTTGGACGAAAAGTAGTTTTTCCTACCGAGGTAAACTTAGTTTCACCTTTACCTAGTGGAGACGTGAAGACCTAGTGCTGGAATCATTGTAGGCTACATAATTTTTTGACCTGGCCTATTGTTCTCATACTTAATGCCAATAAATAAATTTAGATTTTTTGATTTTTGACCTTTAATCCTAAAGTTAAAACTAATTTCACCTTAAGGATGGATTGGTAAAGGCTTTAAGTACATTAGTGCAGAACCAGTAGAAGCTTTAGTATAACGAAAAGATCTGGACAGTATTCCTGCTGATAAGTCAAACCACCGGTTACCAGACATCTACAGAACTATTGTTTGGAGTGGGGAGGGACGCTATGATTTGCAACGGCCGAAAGTTCAGTTCCGCTTATACTCTCGTCAGGTGAACTCCCGTGTCCGCGGTTACGTCATTTTTACGCAAAGTTTAACACGTGGTGCTTTATCGATCCGTAATTTCCCGCAAAACGCTCCACGCATCCGTGTTCTACTCTCCTGAGATCATCTCTACAGCTACAGTTAAAATTCTCAAGCTAAAACAATTAAAATCAATTTTTTAATTATAACTTACTCTCAATTTTCAAGTATTTTCACGATCATACATGATCCATCAAGAGTTTCTATTAAAAAGGCCAATTAATTAATATTTGCAAAGTAAATAGTAATCTTAAAGTCATTATTTGTTTTGAATATAATTTTGTTGTAAAGCATAAAGAAAGAATGCCAAGTTAAAATGATTTTTTAATTTTTATTTAATCTTTTATCACGTGTTCAGAAGTGATAACACCTCAAGAGGAAGTGAATTTAATTTATTTTAATAGTAGAGAATAGTAAATTTTATTTCTCTAATGCTTAAATTTGAAACCACAAGTTCAAGATCATTTCCATACGTCTTCGCATCAACTTCGACCAACGATCGACACCCACCACTATTCCAGGAGGTGCCTCCTTCCCCAGCAGTGAGGCCCTTGTTCCCCAAAGCTGACTTCTCTCTCGTCATCAGGACCCTCACCTCTACTCTACGGTGCTACAGCAAAACTCATGCTCATTTTAATTTTGGGAATCAGGTACCCTCATCAATTCATAATTTTGCAGTATTTTATAAGTTTCACCATGTATTTTTAATTATATTTCACCAAGTGTTAATTATATTGGGGTAATATCAGCACTGAATTTGTCACCGTGATAGACTGCAAACCCGGCAATTTTCGCTGTAGTAGTCAAGCGCCCTACAGTTAACTTAACCCGCACCTTGCGTCACCTATCAAAATTTAAGAATGTTTTTTTTTCTTATAAAATGAAGGCACGCAAAGTAACGTACAAGATCCTTTGTGCAGTATGAGAAGTGTTTGTTTTACATGAAAAATTTATTTCAAAATCAGACGGGTCAAATAGTTTAGATTTACACTTACTGTACCGGGTAAAAAATTTGTTTGTAACTCAATCAGCCCAAAAAAATATGTCTGATATCTTAGAAATTGTTTCTAAAATTTTCATAAAAGAAATCAAAGAGAAGCGTGAAATATTCTTCCTAATTTGCTTTAGGACAGCTAGCACCATTTTAGTTTAAACCTCGTCTTCAATATAAATCTAAGTTTAAACTCAAAAATCAGTTGCACATGCATAGTTAATACTTACACGTCCAGCTGTTTCCAACTAACTTATTTAAAACCTGATTATATCAAATTTACTTTACAATTTATTTGTGCAAATGCCCCTTAGTCGCCTTATATTTGGATGTTTTTATACACAAATTTTATATCACAAGTGATGTCTTCTTTTAACTGTGTTAATGACCATAAAGGTCATTAACACAGTCGCACATAAAGGTCATAAAACAACACTAATGTGAGATAGTGACTGAAACCATAAGTTTAGTGAATTATAATAAAAAATTGATTTAAAACAATCTGCTGTCATAAAATTAAACTAAATTATTCTGTCTAAACAAACACAATAGGCCTACTTACCATACAAACTAGTATACTCATAATTAATTGTGTTTATGTTTAAATTTTGTTTATGCTAATTCAATATACATTTTCTTATCCACTAAAAGTTTTGTAATCTAACCATGCTAGTTGCTCTACGAAAATTCATGCATTACTTTGCTCTTTTTATGGTATAATGCAGATAATGTCATGCAGCATTTAGCTTTCCTATAGGACTACACAAGTGATCGGTCACACTGATACAATCGTTTTGTATTATGAACACAACAAGACTGATTCACTATTGCCTCATCGCCTAGAATTAAAAACTGGTATTTGACCTTGGCCTTTCTTCATGTTGACTTCTTCTTAGTTAATAACTAATTTGAAAACCACCTTGAAATACAATGTTTCCTGCATGAAACAGGAAAATATACAATTTATATATAATTTTCATTTTCAGATTGTCCATAATTATATGTTAACTGTATAAACTCTAAGAATTTCTCGCAAAACAGGATAAAAGGAGGTACACGATTTTAAATGAGTTTCAGAAACACCTAAACGACCACTTTATTCCTTATCCATGTCTTATTAAAAAAGTGACACTTTTATTGTGACAGATACAGCACTACTGTCTCAAAGAATTCTTTACGATAGGTCTATCAAACTTTGTCATCTAAAATCACCATCTTTAACACTACAGAAATAAATTGGTAGTGAATAAAAATCCCCCTATCTCTGTTTCCTTTCCTACGTTCATGGAAAACATATATACCTGTTAAAAGTCAATATAGTTTTGAAGGAAATGTTTACTTATGGTAAAAATCCATATTTTTATGGGGATGAATAAATCGCATGTAAAATTCATTGGAAATAAATTGATTTTAAGGTTAGTTTTTGATGTCAGAACGATGTTTGAGTGTAACACTAATGTGTGTTAGTGCAGGGGCAGAGTGTTTTCATTTACCAGGGTGAAAAACCCATTATTTATGTCCATAAGGAAATAATAACAGAAAACCCAGACACGTGAATTAGGAAGTCAATGTGCCAAGAGAGATTAGTGAGATGGGCGGGTAGTAAACCTGATCTGGGAACGATAATATACGTCTTTCTGTTTCATTTAAGCTGAGGACAGAAAATTATAAGTGGTTAATCTGTTATGTAGTACCGATATGTATAACATTATGGTAATGAATACTCCACTTAAATGAATAAAGGATGGCTGAAAAGAAACTCTATTTCAAATGGAATATTCATGCCATTTTAACAGTTTAAACTCACTAGTTTAAATTCATTACACTAGTCTGTTATTAAGATAAAGTACCTTAATTTTATCATACATTTTTAATCAGAATAATGTATTAAAAAAGTTATCCTAAAAACAGTTCTTTTCAAATCTTATTTCACCCATTTGTAGGAAAAGACAGAGGGTAAAAAAGTAAAAATAATTTATTTTACATGTTATGTACAGAAAGAAACCGATGTTGCTAACGGTGTTTTAGACTAGATTATAGTGTTCACTGATCAGCCATGATGTTTCTTCTCTCCATAAAACCCTCGTCCTCCTTTACCGTGGTGGTAGCTGCCACCCCCATGACTGAATCCACCATGATATCCTGCAGAAACATGTAAACAAAGTAAATGAGGGAACTAATTCAAATAGTAAATCAGTGTTGTAAGTATTTTTTTTTTTAGATATATTTTTTAGATATTTTTTGGATATTTTATTTGAAACACCGACGCACTCTGTGGTGCGTATTTTAAGGTGAGTATGACTGAAGTTTATGCCTGTTTATGAAGTTTATGTATAGTTTATGCCTGTTGGAATTTTGTTACATTTTTCTGTCTGTGGCCATTATACCCTATCCGAACCAATTGAGATTTCGTGCTTTGACGTTTTTAGATTTACCTAAAATACATGTAGACGCCAAGTTATTATTAACTAAGGGGCAAAATGTTATAATCATAAAAGTGAAATAGGATGAACAATGGCTGATTACTAGCACTTCACTGAGAAAGTTTCCAGAATATTCATTTTTTATTGATAGTATTTAAAAAAAATCATTAGCATAGATCTCACTTCTCTAAAGCAGTCGTTAAAATCCTGTACAATTAAGACACCCGTTATGAGTTCTTTATTTGCTCTTTGTTTAAACCTTAATAGATAGCTTAAAAATAAGTTAAAAAATATACCATAGTTTTGATGTATATGAAGACCAATCAAAACCTAGAACATTGCCAATGAAGAAAAATTGTGACCGAAGTTCAGCAAAAATGTTAGGGTTAACACATTTTAAATATCTTCATCAGACACTATACAACTTAAAACTATTTGTTTTTCTCGTTTGAGTTAAAGTTGAATGAATATTTTCGCTCATATTATATTTTCTTTTATTACAGTCATCAAGAATTAACCCAGCACCACAAAGAAGATAGTCTTAATCCCTCATTGTCAATATTCGGCTCCTTTAATTAATATTCGTATTTCCGAGTAAACTAAACAGATATTTTTTACACCACGACTCTTTAGGGAGGATCTTTCTCGTTCTTTCTCATTTAGGTGTGAAGTTTTTGGATATGCCGATATTATCTCTAGTCTGCTGTGCAAAGGTCTTCAATTTAATCCCAATCTTATCCTTCTGCAATCAGTGAAATGCCCAATTTTTCCAGAGAAAATACTTTTAAAGAATATCAATACTTCATTGACTACCATACATTAAGTTTTAATCAATATATAATCTTCACCGTGGTTAGACTATAGGTGATGGTGTTCATTGTTCAGTCAAGATGTTTCTTATCCACATAAAACCCTCGAGCAAAAATCCAACATTCAATGTATGTCCTTCAGCCTTTGGCCAACCATGCCTGTGAATCTAGATAAAATCTATCACTCTTATTTGGGACCCACAGTATCAGTGTATCAAATTTCAACTCCCTACCGTAATGGGGAGTGGGAGAATTAGGATGTTAGTGATAAGTGAGTCAGTCAGTGAGGGCTTTGTATTTTCTAGATATAGATTAACAAAGCCTAACTTCACAATGTGCTTTTTGTTTACCTTAGCTTTTTACACATCTTTAGGCATTTAGTATGGTTTTGTTTAAAAACATACTTTATGTGAGTTTTATAATTGTGTAGTATTTGATTTAAAACAATCAATTATTTATTTAAAATAAATACGTTTACTTTTACATTTAGTAAACTTAATTTAATGAAATAAATTGTATTAGCAAAAAGAATTTTCTTCCTGCTTATGTATCCTATAAAAAAGCTATGCATAATGCAGGGTGTTTATAAACGATTTATCCGGGTTTACTGCCATCTATCTAACTTATCACTTATACCACACTAACAATTAGGCATGTGCTTAAAACAGACATTCGGCTGTTGCTAAACAATTTAGACATGTGCGTTCTTTAGTTTTCAAGCCATGTTCTTGGGTGTGTACACCATTTTACACATGATTACAATTTAAGAAAAAACATTTTGTGTTTTTCGTAAGACTCAAGTTTATCTATAACTAGCTGTTGCTCGTAATGGCTTCGCCCGTTATTGAATTAATCAATTATTTTTTTTGAATTCTTTTGTTTCTCAAGAATTGTATTTAAAAAATGATGCTGTGTAAGCGGAGCCCCGAAAAGGAATTTTGCAAAACCGTTTCTCATTGAGCATCTCTGAGCATCTCTTTTATCAATAAATCCATTGATAAAAGTATTGGGGTACAATTACAACGATTTTATAGGGTAAACCGATATTGGGGTATCGGAATGCCCTGTCAGTAGGCCCTAGAGTAATTTTGAAACAATGTCAGGCTGAGCCCAAAAGAACTTTAAAAACTATATTTGAAACCCCTTTTTTAGTGAACACTTATTAGCAAAGAGGAACTTTCATGCCAATTTTTAACCCTTTACCTTTACCTTTATTGGGCAACCTAACTAAATCGGTAGTTTAAGCCAAATATAAATTAGATATGAGTGTAAGATTATTGTGGCGTGATCTTTTTATTTTTATTTTATTTTGGGTGTTTCTACGCCAGTGGCATTTTTTAACATTTTGACGGGGAACGGTCCAAACCCCAGTCTTGTTACTATCTAACATCGACCAGTTGTTAAAAAGCATCATTAATTAATAGCCCAATGACAAATGGCAACTGAGCCCGGAATCGAACCGTTAAAAAGCTACTATCTCTTTTCAGGATCGAACCGGCAACCTTTGAATTCAAAGGCGAGCACTATAACCACTCAGCTACCCAGCCAGTAAATCTTGTAGTCTTGTTACTGACTAAGGCCGACATTCTCCTTAGACATGACTGATAATTAAAACGGAAAAGCAGTGGTTGCCAGAGGTTAACCCTAAAACAGTAGATAGGTCTAGCCAGTGATTCAAACAAAGGCCTCAACAGACCATAGACAGTGCATGGCTAACGGAAGACTCATTGAAAACTTGTAGGGATAATTACAACTGATTTAAGAATTTTGCTTTCTGTTGGTGTGGTTTATATCAGTATTTGTTTACCTTAAAGGCCAATAAAACGTTCTGAAACCTGATAAATAATTTATAAAACCCTGTATATTGTTTAATATAAGTTTGCTACGACAAAAAACTCTTTTAATTGTTTCTAAGTTACATTTACATTTAATTAACTTTTATGAAATTTCACAGATAATTGTCGGGTGCAGGATATTTGGTAAGTAAATAACTATCCACGGAGTTAATCTACGGATCTCTAAGGAGATTATGAAAATATTAATACAATTTATATCTAATTTTTAACATGAATATCTATAAAGTATTTATTAGCTTACCACCACTGTGGCTGCCGTGGACCCCGCGTTGTTTGGAATCCGCTATCCCCTGGCTAGGAGCCCCCCATGTTGGGCACACTGCCGCCGCCAGCACCAACAACATCACCTGGGAAGTAAAACCAAATCAACAATAATCCTCTTGAATAATATATATTGTACCTTTCTCAATATGTTAGTAAGTAAAAACTCGTATGCAATTTTAGTTTTAATGTACTATAGGGATTTTAAAGCTGTGTATAAATTATATTATATAGTGTGCTATAAGTGTTATAAAGGGTTCTTAACTATTTTATTGTCAAAGTTTAACAAGAATCAAACTTGTTCTTTTATAGATAAGTCAATTAGAGTAGTACTTGACTGAACTTAAGTGAAAAACTTGATTTAATGTTTACAAAACCAGTAACAGTGTAGAGGATCTTCTCCTCTGCAATAGCCAGCCAGTCATCTCCACAAAAAAGATGACATAACATGAACTGTAAACACAAATGTAAACTCTTTGAATAAAAATTCCAATATTTGTCATATTCTGAATCGAAAACTTCTTAATTTAGAAAGTAGGCTATAATGTGGGGGAAACTGATTGTACATTGTCCAATTCATTGGAAGTGGGTCTATTAAATATACACTGATTAATCAATACTGATGTATAATTATCAATGTAACGGAACAGTGAAATAAAATTAAAATAAATTCACCATCAAACCCATTATATACCAAATGATATTACAAAGATATTTCTTTGCAAATGTATAAGCGATAAAGGAGTAAGAATATGTATTGCGACACACGAATGGTTTTATAACTAATTCTGTTTTCATTTTTTATTCTTTTTAATTAAATCGATAGATTTATTAACGAATCGTTAAAAATGTATATTGACTTCTACAACATTAAATAATAAGGAAGAATAAATAAGAATATAAAATAAGAAGAAAACATGAAAGTTATACATATCAGTATATAAGCTAATAAATAGTTATAGTAAGTAATAGGTGCTTAAGTGGAATGTTTTTACTATGTCAAAACAGAAAGGTAAATTGTTTACATTTTGTACTTACTATGAAAAATTTAGCAGACATGTCTGAAGATAAGCAAATGTTCCTCTGAAATCGGCAGGAGTAAAGAGACTATATAATAGTTGGTCGCACGTGCGTCACGTTTGACCAGATGATGTAATATCCTCGGTCCTGAACCAGCGAGGTCGGAACTCGGAACCAGTTACTCACGTGTCCACCCCCCCCCCCCCCCCCACCAACACCCGTCTCCACATTGGAGCACTCTGTAAAACACCAGACGGATTGTGAAAAACACAATGTTAAATACCCCCGTCGCAGCAGACCTGCGTACTCAGCGAATTTTCAAATTAGTAATATTAATTTAGACCTGTAAACCAAATATCATCACATATGCTCATAAATAGGGAAATAAATGACTATTCTCCTTATGACAAATATAAGGAAAGAGTATGCAGGTATGCTGCCATGGGGAATACTAAAAGTAGGTTTTTAGTATAACAAAATTATTTCGACCATAGAAGTGATGCACTAAGTTTCATCTATTTCTGTTCATAAATAAAGGAGTTTGCCTATTTTCCATGTGATTAACATGGGAAAAGAGTATGCAGGTTTGCTGCCATGAAAAGCACTAAAACCAAGATTTTTTACTATAAATGGATGAATTTCAACCAAACGAAGCTAAATACCAAGTTTCATCCAAAAATATTGGTTAATATGTGAAATAATAACACATTGTTATTCTACCTACATAAGATTAACATTGGAACCCCAAAGTACAATGTACTGTCTTTAGACTTTTTAATATCTCGGTAATCAATGGAGATAGAGCAAAGCTTGAAAATACTAAATTGTGCGTTTTTTTTAGCTAAATCCAGTGGTGAAAAAAAAATAAAAATTTTTAAAATTACATATGAAAAATGCAAAAACCCTATTTTTGGGGTACAAAAAAACCCAAAACTACCCCTTCCGGTAGGTCGATATGTCTGGTTTGCGAATTCATCTGAATAAACGTAGGATTACACATCTCAACCAAATTTGGTGTCGATAGGACCATTTTTACGAGAGTTATCGTACCTAGGGACACACACACACATAATATATATATATATATATATATATATATATATATATATATATAAACATTTAATGGCTATTATTTTTGGTCTCTGGGCACCTCAGAACAAAAAAGTAACATGGTCCCGGGCTTAGGTACTACCATGAGACCTACGGCAATAGCTTATTCCCTATGGGAAATTCGCTAAAATGAACGTCATCTCACAATTATGTTTGCATCGGTTCACCTTCCATTTCCTCGTAATCGGTCCATCAGGGTTCTTTCCTTTGTTACAATGGAATGATTTTTTCGTGTCGTGTCGTTTCGTCCAGTATCGTTTCGGACAAGTGTCGTTTCGTACAAATTCCACGAACATATGGTGAGGGGTAATTATCTACCTGACAACTAGTGGCGTTTCGTCCAATAACCCTATACTATTGTTTACTTGACATGTCTACAAAAACTAATTGAAACTTTGCTGGATTGAGGGCTTTCTCCGTTCACGGTTGTCTTAAGAGGAAATTACAAAATAGTTACAAAATAATTAGTTACAAGTAAAGCGTGTTCATTATTTTAATTTTCAATAAAGTCTTACCAGTATTAGGGCCTATAGTTGGTAGCCTATATTTTACGCAATTATTAGCTAGCTCACATACGTAAAACTAGGCATTTTAAAATCATCGATTTGCCATTCAATTTGCATAATATCAAAGTTGTATTAAAATTATTTTAAAGAGAAATGAACTGAGGACAAAAAGCACGAAATAGGTAAAAAGAAAAAAATGTAAAATAAAAAAAAAATAAAATAAAGTGGCTTCGTGATTGAAACAGGGGCTGTTGAATCGGAATGTAATGGAATCCTTGCACACTTAGCTTTTCGCCTTCCCAAAAGACTTCTAGAATTATGTGGTTAAAATAAGTAAAACTATTTGTCCATAATTCAAAACCAGGGCTAAACGGTCAGGAATTCCCAAGTTTTCTGTTGTACGAAACGACACTAACTAATGTGTTTAATCAACTGTAAAAATGAGCTGGCCGAAACAACACTCTTTTTTTATGAAAAATGGGCGTTGGACGAAACGACACTGGACGAAACGACACTACACCGATTTTTTAACATGCAGTCTGTTAATTGTACAAAATTATACCGATTTGTGTGTTGCATATAGGAAACGTAGTACACTAAGGAATTCAAGAGATTTTTATGATAACGATGTAACCCTGAAGGTTACTCTTATATTAATAATATATAATTCAAGCTACGCCCAGTTTAGAGTGAACGAGGGTTACAAGAAAATGCCACTACTACGCCTAATTATTATTTTTACTAAGAAAAAAAAATAAATTATCTTACATTTAAAGAAGGGAAAAGTACATTAAATTTCAATGATTGATACAAATTTAGGTGTACAAGTGAACGATGATTCCTGATGAAAAGTTTATCCATGTGGATCGAAAAATACAGGGGCTTAGAAGTTTATACAATTCTATTATTTGGGGTACGTGGAAAATATTTGGTATTCCATAATATTAGGTACACCTTTGGTATTTATACCAACTAAGTTCATATACCTACCTTTTACCTCGATGCTTATTAAGGTTACCGTAACAAGTAATCTTTTCAACTATCTATTTTCCTTATGGAAGTCTAAATATTTTTGATGATAGTTTAAAATAATTATTATCATCCATTAACAAATTTTAGGTCATTCTGGTGTAAACTTAGCAAAACTTTACATCTTACTAATTTAATATCATAATTAACAAAACTCTTTATGAATATTATAATGGCATGCAGCCAACCAACACCCACATACCCATAATATTGTTACGGACAATATATTACTCAACAAATTTATTTCGACACTTTCAAGATATTTCAGTAACTATAACGTGTAAAATTTGCAAGATTTTTAATTTTTCAAATTTATAACCATCTCTTCAGACCAGTAGTCTGCTATATGTATAATGTATGGCACATACCAATTGAACAGTACATTTGATAACAAATTACAATGTAACGGTTCAAACATATTTAACTATCTCTTTATTGCTATATTGCGAAATTCAACCAAAACTCAATTCATCCTGAGCTATTTAGATTTAAAATGTTTTATAACTGAAACACCTGATGTACTTCGTGGTTTTCTAACTTTTTTCAAAATCTAAGCTTCCCACTATAGCTCCAAATGTTCTAGACTTCGAAAGACCATCATAGATACAGTAATCAATATGTATTGTTTGATCAACAAAGATGTTGAAAGGAATGATACTTTTATGACTATAATATATGAGCTAATACAATGAGTTATATATAACAAGTTTATTTTTTTATTGATTACTTATTTCTAAAAATGCAAAAAATAAGTTTTTTTTATATTAAACTTTACCTTGCAAACAATTCAAGGTTAACACGAAAAATGGCTTCGAAGAAATTCGCCATGAATTCCATGAAGGACTCTGCCTCAGAACGACGAAGGAAGCTCACACAATGGTGGCAAAAAGTTGTCTGGAATAACTTAGCAAACAAGTTGACCTACGTCCGGGTCTGAGGGTAGCGGTTTGGACCAAGCCATTAGAATTAAATGTATGGTATGGGCGCAATGTAAGCTACTTTATAATGATGTAGTAATACCACTTCCGAGCATTAATATTTATGACGGCAGTTTTTAGAGTGATTGTGAGTAATAGCGGGCACCCTCGTATTCCATCAAAAGTGATCAGTATTTGAGTAGATTTGGAAACAATACGCATGTGGCTGAAGGATTAGTTAAAAGCGTTATAACTATACTTATATTATTTTCGAGTATTAAAGTGACGTTTAACATTGTTGAAACACCACGTACATGTAATTTTTCCAAAAGGCATTCCACCTATTTGATGGCACATAACTATCAGAGAAAGAACATCAATTATTATTTTGGTTAGAAATTTCATTAATAACCCTACCACAGCAGGCCTGCGTACTTAACGAATTTTTAACAGAATTCGGTAAGCCGCCGTGGCAGCTCGAAAATGTCCTGAAGTTCTTTTTCGCCGACTTAGCAAGACGGTGGAAGGTGCGGATCGTCCGGGAGTGTCCGAGCCGGCTGCTATCGAATATCCACGCGATTTTGGGCCTCTTCGACACGATCGAATATCCACGCGCATTAGTGAGGATTATAAGGCTCGACTCCAGAACGGGAGGAACGATCGAATATCCCCGCGGCCGAGGACAGGTATAGAGACCGCTAGACCTCCCAGGGGCGGGAAAAATGGGAATTTTATTTCCCCGCCCCGTTCACTGTACCTCGGCTGTTCGCGTGTACCAGACTCGGGCTAAGTATATAACTGTACCGAGCCCTGCCATGCAAAACTGAACTAAAAAACGTGGAAGTCTGGAGTCCGACGGGTTTCAAAAGGATCCGATATCGCGGGACCCGAGCGAAGAACATCCAAACAGCGCTTCATGTAACCTGACATTTGGAATGAAAATAAAAAGGTTAAATTTATATTAAAATTTTCATCATGATATTGTAAATCTAATGGTACATATTTAAACTTTAAATGGTCTGCTATTAATTTTTATTATTAGTTAAACTAAAATTATTTTTAGTTCGTCTTAATTGGTGACACAACAAAAGTAGTATGCGAGAAAGTTTTTCATTTTTGGGTCAGGTACAAAGTGTCCGCGGAAAAGTTGTAGACGACATTCTAAATATTTTTTTATTTCCTTACGGTATGTGTTTGTGATGGTTAATGAATCATTCTTTTCATATTGGCTACTCATCACTACAAAAATTAGACTTATATTTTAAAATTCTGTATATTTCAACTTCTAATCAGAAGCCATCATCAGCAGATAACACTATCAACATAAACAAATTGATAAAATTAAATAAGTTATCATATGTAAAAATAACACATATGTTAATTTAGATATTCTATAAGCTTAGATGGTAGGTTTTTTACAATTTTTTTAAAAATTAATATATATATATATATTAATGGTTTTCTTTCGTTTTTATCCACTGTTTATTTTCTTTGCATTTTGTAGGCTATCTTTAACTTCTTTTTGAATTAGTGGTACAAACATTGGAGGTATGTTGAAACTTGGTTGGGATATGCAATTACGATCCGCTATCATACATGCCGCTTCTTTAATTATCCGACTTTTCCAATTCTTTTCTTTATATATACATTTTGTCTCAGACCATTTCATCCTATGACCTTCGGTTAGTACATGTTCACTAAGTTTAGAGTAGCCTTCTAATTGCTTAGTTATACTGTTTTTGTGTTCTTTTAACCGCTTTTCCACTGGTCTCGATGTTTGGCCATAGTAACTTTTGTCACATTCACATTGGATCTGGTAAACTATGTCTTTTGTCTCTTGTATAGCATTTTTTGGTTTTACATGAGTAAGAAACTGTCTCAATGTATTGGTCGTTTTAAAAGTAGTTCTTATCCCAAATTTAGCATTAATTCTTCTAAGTTTTTCAGATTTTCCTTTTATATATGGAATTAATACATTAGTGACTGGTCTTTCATTTGGTATAGTTTGATTTATCCCTGACATCTTTTGATTAGCTCTACGGTAAGCTTTATTTATTATCTTTAAAGGGTAGTTGTTCCTTAGCAATTCTTCATATACCGTCTTTATTTCTTTTTTCTTTGTTTCTTCCGTCGAACACAACCTAAAGGCTCTAATGAAAAGTCCCTGTGCTATTCCAATTTTGGTATGTTGAGGTCCGTAAGATTCAAAATTGAGATATTTCCCTGTGTTGGTCTTTTTTCTATAAACCTCAGTATGAATACCGGTGTCTGTTTTCTTTACTAGGACTTCTAGAAATGATAACTTGTTGTTATCTTCAAATTCAGCCGTAAATTGTATAGAAGAGCGTAAGCTATTGAGATGATCAAAGAATTTGTCATGATCCAAACAAGTAGATTTCCATACGCAGAATACATCGTCTAGGTATCTCAACCATATTTTTGGTTTTTCGCTCCAGGAGCTTAAGGCCAGATCTTCAAAAAAGTCCATGTATATGTTACTAAGTAAAGGACTTAAAACACCTCCCATGGGCAAACCCGACTTTTGAACGTCGGTCTTAAGTCTTAAGTCACTAAAAAATGATGATACTATTGTAATTTTACCAGCGGACAAAGGTAGAGCAACAGTCATATTAGATAAAACAGACTACGATTCTAAAATGAAAGAATTGCTAGAAGGTGGTCAATATGGACTCATACCCAAAGACCCAACAAATAATATGATGAACAGGATCAAATCAGTTCTCAAAAACTGTAAACCTACATTGTCAAATAATGTTATCAGACGACTATCTCCACAATTTTCAAAGCCACCACACATATACGGAGTTCCTAAGATTCACAAGGAAGGAATCCCCCTTAGACCAATTGTTAGCTCCATAGATTCACCAAGTTATGAATTGTCTAAATTCCTACAACCAATTCTAAAACCCTTATTTGGTTTATCAAACTCGTTCATTAACAATTCATTAGACTTCATAGAGAAACTCAAAGATATAACAATAGAACTAGAAGATAGAATGGTGAGCTACGATGTGACAAGTTTATTTACAAACATCCCAATAGATGAAATGTTAACTATAGTTAGAAACAAACTTGAAAAAGACAAGAATATAAAAGAAAGAACTGCTTTAAATGTTTCCACAATTATGGAATTACTAAGTGTATGCGTAGGATTCAGTTATTTTCAGTTCTATGAACAGTTTTACGTTCAAAAGTCGGGTTTGCCCATGGGAGGTGTTTTAAGTCCTTTACTTAGTAACATATACATGGACTTTTTTGAAGATCTGGCCTTAAGCTCCTGGAGCGAAAAACCAAAAATATGGTTGAGATACCTAGACGATGTATTCTGCGTATGGAAATCTACTTGTTTGGATCATGACAAATTCTTTGATCATCTCAATAGCTTACGCTCTTCTATACAATTTACGGCTGAATTTGAAGATAACAACAAGTTATCATTTCTAGAAGTCCTAGTAAAGAAAACAGACACCGGTATTCATACTGAGGTTTATAGAAAAAAGACCAACACAGGGAAATATCTCAATTTTGAATCTTACGGACCTCAACATACCAAAATTGGAATAGCACAGGGACTTTTCATTAGAGCCTTTAGGTTGTGTTCGACGGAAGAAACAAAGAAAAAAGAAATAAAGACGGTATATGAAGAATTGCTAAGGAACAACTACCCTTTAAAGATAATAAATAAAGCTTACCGTAGAGCTAATCAAAAGATGTCAGGGATAAATCAAACTATACCAAATGAAAGACCAGTCACTAATGTATTAATTCCATATATAAAAGGAAAATCTGAAAAACTTAGAAGAATTAATGCTAAATTTGGGATAAGAACTACTTTTAAAACGACCAATACATTGAGACAGTTTCTTACTCATGTAAAACCAAAAAATGCTATACAAGAGACAAAAGACATAGTTTACCAGATCCAATGTGAATGTGACAAAAGTTACTATGGCCAAACATCGAGACCAGTGGAAAAGCGGTTAAAAGAACACAAAAACAGTATAACTAAGCAATTAGAAGGCTACTCTAAACTTAGTGAACATGTACTAACCGAAGGTCATAGGATGAAATGGTCTGAGACAAAATGTATATATAAAGAAAAGAATTGGAAAAGTCGGATAATTAAAGAAGCGGCATGTATGATAGCGGATCGTAATTGCATATCCCAACCAAGTTTCAACATACCTCCAATGTTTGTACCACTAATTCAAAAAGAAGTTAAAGATAGCCTACAAAATGCAAAGAAAATAAACAGTGGATAAAAACGAAAGAAAACCATTAATATATATATATATATTAATTTTTAAAAAAATTGTAAAAAACCTACCATCTAAGCTTATAGAATATCTAAATTAACATATGTGTTATTTTTACATATGATAACTTATTTAATTTTATCAATTTGTTTATGTTGATAGTGTTATCTGCTGATGATGGCTTCTGATTAGAAGTTGAAATATACAGAATTTTAAAATATAAGTCTAATTTTTGTAGTGATGAGTAGCCAATATGAAAAGAATGATATTTTTTTATCTCAAGTAATCTTTTCTAACATTAGCCGATTCCGCTACAGATAATATTTGATTTCTGTGGATTCGATGCGAGCGCTGATTCCTGGATACCCGCGAGCTCGACGCAAGAGCGCGAATTACATTGGTCTTCAAAGACCAATTTGTATCATTATATTACTTCCTGTTGTAATTGGAACTCTTTTTAGATTTTCAAATGATTCCCACGTTTTTGTACCATTCGATGGGATTTATTTTATGCAAAAAAATAAATGAGAATAGGAATAAAAATTAAGGCGCTATACATGATTGGTATATGAAAAATTCCCATCTATATAGTTGTAAATAGTGTGGTATAGTATATTGTACAGTTGTAGTATGTATTGTATACATTAAAAATAATTCAGTGAATGAAGCCCCCAGACCACTGTGCAAAAAGTACAAAAAAAGCCAACAAAAGTTGGAAGAATCAAAACAAAAGTACTTGCTAGGTGCATTGGCGAGGAAGGACTTTGTTGTTGCCGCTAGCAAGAGTTACAAAAAGTGAAAACGTGACTGTATGTTCTTTGTATGGGTGTACTAATTTGTAGGAGTTACTAATTCATTTATTCATTTTAACTATTTCTTGTATGTAAATATTTTTCTTATACTGATCTATTTTTTTTTGCGTGCAATGCCTTAATACAATAATTTTTTTTATATTTTAATTCATTATATAATTAAGATCGCTTTAATTAATTTCATTGTTTGTTACTTTATATAGTTTTCGTTCTTCATACAGTATTACATTGTACACATAAAATTTTGTTAAATTTAATAAAATATTTTACTAAATTAAGAGCGTATTTTAATTTCAAACCTTTAGAATGGGAGATGTTTATTTGGGAGAGGTCCATTAGTGTTAATTTATTGGTCCATTATTAACTGTAATTATATATATATATCATGCTTTTAAAAGAGTGATTTAATTTGGTATTTACAGTAACTACTAAGAATGTATAAGTTTTTATAGATGAATATAATAATAATAATAAAAAACATGTCATGTTTAAATGCTATGTTACAAGCAAGGATTCGCTCTGGTACACGCGAACGGCCGAAGTACGTTGAACGAGGCGGGGAAATAAAATTCCCATTTTTCCCGCCCCTGGGAGGTCTAGCGGTCTCTACCTGTCCTCGGCCGCGGGGATATTCGATCGTTCCTCCCGTCCTAGAGTCGACCCTTATAATCCTCACTAATGCGCGTGGATATTCGATCGTGTCGAAGAGGCCCAAAATCGCGTGGATATTCCATAGTTCCCGTCCGAGCCGTGGTGCACCGCAACAATGCGCGCACTCTCATAAGATTCTACCTTACTGACTCTTGAAAATCGCCGTATTGGCCTCCAGTCCGTACAGTGCCGCATTCTTGCGGGCGCAGCTTTATTGAGCAATTAACACTACCAACATTTTTTATGGTAGAGTAAGACATTTTAAATTTGTACATAATGTAATATTTTAAAGTTTTAAAGCTAACAGAACATCATCTATTTAACATTTCTCTGTACAATATATCTATTTACTACATATTTTGTTGAAACAATTATTTATCAGTAACCACTGAAACGGTACTATTTAAAATTTATTTGTCACATTAAAGGAAATGATGCTTGGTATTGTATGATTTCCTTGGAATCTACATGCGTTCTTTTGAATGCGTTCTATATACCTTTAAATATTTCGGTTAATGCAATTCGCATTCAAGTAGTTCAGTTAAAATTTTCCTCCTTTTAAAAACTGGGAGATATTTTTTTTCTTACCCCCTTTTTTGTAACCGACTGTTTAATAACTGAGTGGTTATAGAGCTCGTCTTTGAATTTGAAGATTACCGGTTCGATCCTGTGAAAGGTTAGTGATTTTTGATGGTTCGAAACTACCTTTGGTCATTGAGCTATAAATTGACAATACAGACAAACTTATCAGCTGCTATTTGTCGGCAACAAACCTACACCTCATCTGATCTATAACACTCACTACACTCACTACTCAGTCATGTCTGTTTATGTTTGATACATTACTAATAATGGAGTGAGAAATGTTTTACAATGCAAGAGTTCAATTTTTTTCAATTACGTTGTATTCCAACAATGTTAATGTCGGACTACTAATCGATAAAAATAACTACAAGGAGGTGGGAAGGAAGACAAATCCGTTGCCTCCAATGGCTGGGTCTGCCGCGACGTCACGAGAAGCAGCTTGACCGGTCACGTGACCAGGCCATGACCTAGGCCGGACCGGCGCCCCCGGGCAGTGACGTAGGCTTGCTGAACACCGGGGTATATAGCCTGCTGAAGCCTTCTTCCCAGGTAGAACACTCTGCAGCTCACCTAGAAACATGTCTGCTAAACTCGCTTTTGTAAGTACTGAATCATGTTTTGTTTACTTTTTATATTAATTATTGGCTTCTAATAGTTAAAAATACTTTATGTTTTAATTAATAATTCATTTGAATTTTTATTAAAATGTAAAACATGTTTTATTTGGTTTTTGCTTTTGTTAAAAATTTTTGAATCGTTAAAACTGCACTTTTGTTACTAAATAATTTTACTTTGATTACATTTTTTAGTTGCTAGTTCAAAAAATAACAAATTATTTATATATTATCTTTACGTAGTTTTTATGATATTATCTTCTTCATTATATGTTTGATTGTGCTATTGGTATTATGATACGAAATTTTCAATAGATATATTGTCGACCATAATTTGAAATTATAATTTTTGCAAATTATGTGCATTAACCACAGTCTACTAAAAAATTATTACCGCAGTTTATTAAAATTAATTATAATTGTTTTGGAGAAACATATGCACACAAATGAAACATTACATATGCAGTATGTTAGTTAACGGTGATGATTGCACAAATCATTTATTTCCTTTAGTTCATTTTCAACGGCTTTCAAACAAACCCATATGTTAAAATCAAATGATTTAAACTAAATGATGTAACATAAAAAAGAAACATATTGTTTTTTTTTACTGTGAGAGTTATTTTAGAATCGTTTAAACTGCGATTTTTTAACTTAAATAATAATTACCTTATTTTATTTAGTTGTTAGTGCATTAAAGTAACTAGGCTATTTAGATTCCCTATTCGTAATTTTTATGTGGTTTTTAACACAAAACCACATTAAAGTTACTTCATATACACCATTATACGTAATCAAAGTTACCATATATACATTAAAGTTACGTGTTATAAAACCCCAACAAGCTTCATCATGTCTTTTGCTTGTTCTACAGGTTTTATAATAAGTAACGTACGGTGAATATATATTGTTAACCATAATTTTAAATCATCATTGTTGCAAATTATGTTCATGAACCACAGCCTATTTAAAAATTTACTACCGTAGTTTATTAAAAAGTAATTATATATTTTTTTTATTAAAATGTATTACATTTCCTCTATGTTAGTAAACAGTATTGATCGAATAAATAATATATTTCCTTTAGTTCATTTTAAACGGGCTTTAAAACAAACGCATAGGCTTATATTAAAACAAAAAGTTTTCGTGATGTAACATAAAATGAGACATATTAAGACATATAAAACACGATTCACTAACAACCCTTGTAAAAAATAAATAATAAATTATGGTTACAATATGGGACGAAACAAACCACAGGTAAATTGAAAATTTTACATTCTGGATGAAATCCATACAACATCAATGAATTAAAAGAGACAAACTCTGTTCTTTAAAAGGATTATTATTAATTTAAAAATAACAACAGAATAACAATAAAATTTGAATTTCTTGTTATTTCAATTTTTTCAAATTAGTGATTTGAAAAAGAAAAAGTGAAATAACAAAGTAATACACTTAAATAAGACCTCATAAGTTATTAATCTTAAAACAAGAAAAAAGTAATTATGAAAATAACAAAATAAAACTAAAATTATAACACATTTATAGCCGGGAAATACTTCCCTAAATACAATTCCATACACCTGACATTTATAAAGTAAGTAACAATTTAGTATTTGTGTAATGTTAAAAGGGAACTCCCCATGTATAAACATAAACTCTTGAGCTTTAATATACTACTTAATACTCATTGAAAGAGTAACTCACTTTAATAGTAGTTTTTTCACTAGGACGAAAAGTGGGGTTTTTGTGTGCAATCACTTTTTACGAGTGAGATAAGGACGAGCTCGGAAATAACGATTAAGCACAGGAAAAAGGCACTTTCCGTCTAAGTAATGAACAACTGTTTTTTATCATACTGTACAAAATATAAAAGTTGTAATTAATTTAAAAAAATAAAAATAAAAATAAAATATTAGTTAATCTGTTTACTTTGCGCACTCTAGTGTATAAACTTCAGAACACAAAACAGTATGCATTAGCCAGCAAGGAAATGTTTTTAAATCAGGAATTAAGTTGGCAACACTTGGTATAAACATCTGGCATATTGTCCTTGTTGTCGTTTTCTATGGAAGCCACATAAACATAACCTACAAAAGATCTTAAGGTGAGACTGAGTTTAAGTCCACAAAATGATCAACTATGACGATGCAACTCATGCGAAAATTGCCTTCACTGCATTCGAGAGATATGCATAGCCTACACACGAGCCGCAGGTGAGTGCCGCAGCGAAATCGCACTTTGCGCTCTTATTGCATAAATAACTATTGAGATTTGCTCATGGAAAAAATGAACCCATGTCTTTCGGAGTAATTTTTTAAATGTTAAAGAAAAGGCCAACTTTAAGGACTAATTGCAGACCAGAAAACGGCTGTTCTGCGTGCAGTACGATGAAAAAAAAAATATTTTCATGCTTCAAAAGGTAGTATTTAGTCCGGTTAGGTTTGGTCAGCGTACCATTGAAAAATCAAACTAAAAAAATTCGATTATCTTCGTTATCACTTGCTTGATGTACTGGTCCAAAGGTTGTTTAAGGTCAGGTGCTCAATGTTATTGTTGCTCTACCTACTAGACGTACTAAAATGCGTGATTATAGTTGTACTTTTAAGATGAGTGGAAAAAAATAACAGAGCCAATTTTAAGTTATCTATTACCTAAGCTCACCTAACGAATCCAAACCACCGACGCTCTCTCCAATCACGTTGCCGACATTGATGCCTTCAGGCACTCTGTTGTAAGGCACTCTGCGTCAAAAGTTTATGCAAAACTGTTAAAAGGACAGTTCTTTATAAAATTCAAGTTTTCAGACTTCTTTTTTCAACTTATAATCTTGAAAAATTGGGTATGTGACCGACGAGTTCTAATAATTCCGGTTGGCGCTTGGAACCTCCTGACTCTTCTAACCTGTGTTCCGCCCGCAGACGGTGCTGCTGGTGTTGGTGGCGGTGATCTGCCTGACGACCGCCGCGCCGGGGGCCGATGACCTGGAGGTGGCAGAGTCCAAGTATGGAGGCGGTCGAGGAGGGTACGGCGGCGGCGGACACGGAGGTGAGTAACTTACCTTCCAAAGCCTCCAGACTACCTTGGTGGTGTTGGAGTTGTCGAAATTCCCGAGAGTACGCGACATTTATTTGTGCTAAGTTGCGGTTATTGTTACTGGTGGATAGTGAATTCTGGCTGAAACCCTAAGTACGTATGACTCTAATGACATCTCTGTAAAAGTCCTTTCGGAAAGACCGGATATTGAAGGAAAAGAAAGGGTGAGAACAACTGGATCAGAGTCAAATCACTCAGAGTACTTAGAGTCAAATCTGATACTCCTGTAACAACTGAATTACAGGACTAATCAGTCGGTATGGTCTGTCACTGTCAGAAGACTGGCTAACCAATTGGTTAGCCAACTTGGCTGTGCGTTCAAGTCCCTCAGCTCGGAACGTCTATGCCCTGTATGTAGAGGTATCAATATCCACTGTCCTGGACATGAATGGATCATGAGGGAAGGAAAGTTTAACTTAATTTAATTTATTAAATGTATGTGAATTATTTAATTGCTTTAAAATTTATTTAATTTGTAGGCTGGTTTTTCTTTACTGCTTTTTAAATGTATTGTTGCTTCGCTGCTTTCGCTGTTTATAAAAACTACTTTGTTAATGAAAGTTTAAGAAAATTAATCGTATGTAACTAATTTATTTGATCATTGCTTTATTTTATCATTTAATGTTTTATGCACTTGCATGGTGATTAATTATGTTAGCAAGTACTGTTCTGCATGACTGTTAGGTTTAATTTAAAATGATTAATGAAAAATAACAAGCCCAATGTCAATTTCACTACTTATGTAAACCAGTTTCAATGTTATCCTGGGATCTCTTGGGCCTTATAGTTTACTTAAATATTGAATAAAATAAGCAGAAAAATATTTAATGATAAATTAAAATAAAAATTCCTTAAATTACCAATAAGAAAACTTTTTCACCAAGATCCAGAGATTCATAGCTAATATTTGTTGCCTTAAGTCAAAGTCTGACGATTGATTACATAATGTAACATAATATTAAAGTGGTTTGAATTAATAGTCGTTTTCTCTTAAAATGGTACCCTTTTACTAACTGTCTTGAATGTGTTCTAAGTATCCATATTTACTAACAAAAACAGACAGACTTAATTAGCTTATTTTTAATACTAGGGTTCTATCTCAATTTGGATTACATTTAATGGAAATTAAATACTGTAATAAATAATTAATGGATTGCATGCAGACTTTCCAATTGAGTATAATTACGGCAGGCATTAGCATGCCTATGATTGTATTAATATAACAAAATACCCCCGTCGCAGCCAAACTCTTCAGCGAATTTCCATTTCTCAGCAGAATTTTGGTATTTTATTATTTCTCCACAAACAACATCGTTTTGAGTATGTATGTTTGCCACCATTTGGATTAGTAAGCAAATATTAGTTACACTCTACCTAGTCAATGTACATACCAAATTTTATCCTGTTTTATTTCCCCCCAAAATAACAATGGCGGCGAGTACGTAGGTTTGGTGCAATACGGGTTTCGTTAGCCAATATAAGTTAAACTCTTCATATTAAATCTTCATACACACATTTTATCAATCTATGTAAATATATAGGCAAGATAGAGGGTTTTGTTGATTACCCTTAAGAATAGCATTGGAAACATATTTTTCTACATAACAATTCTCTTTTTATAAAATGTAAATTTCATACGATAAGAACCGTTCCACGCACAGGTCTCTGCCCATGTGGAACTATTTTAATTATTATATGTTTGTATATATGTTATTACTTCAATAAAGAGATTTTTTATTTTTTGAATTGAGTTCAAAATACCGAATTGTTTGTTATTTAAAGTCTTTCAAATAGCCAAAGTTAAATTTGTAAAATTTTCAAATATAAACTCGTAAAAAGCACAAAACTTATTTTAACCATTTCGAAAACCCATAAAACGTAGTTTCTATAACCCGTTTTTGCTGGTTCGCGAACTCATGAAAATAGACCTGGTCCTACACCTCCATAAAAAATTTCATCAAAATTGGAGGTCCCTACCAAAAGTAAAAAAAGAAACATGGTCCCGGGCCAAGGTCTTACCATGGCTACTACCGTAATAGCGTATTCCCTATAGGAAAATTCGCTATAAATGAAGAAAGTATAGTGACAAAATTACACTCAACTAAAATTTGGTATTCTGAAATGTTTATATAATAATAATAAACTGTTAGGCGTTGTCTCAAAAAAATATTCTTGATCCTAAAACTAACATACAATTAAATTTTAACTATTGAAAATTGAAGTATGTTATGATAGTCTGAATGTGTTAAATATTTCTGTCCTTAGGCCACAGGGGTGGTAGCTACGGACATGGAGGTGGCGGCAGTTACGGACATGGAGGTGGCGGCAGTTACGGACACGGCGGTGGCGGCAGTTACGGACACGGAGGCGGCAGTTACGGACACAAGAAACATCACGGTTAAACGATCGATCATTCACTGTCTTTCAAATTTGTGTATATACAATTTAATAAATAAGTTATGTTATTACGTTTTTCTTTGACGGATATTAATAAACCTACTAAAAATATGTAGCCTAGTATTTGTTGTTTGAATATAAAAAGTGCTCTATTACCAAAGGTCTTTCCTAGTAATATTATTGGTAGAGCGAAAGAAATAAAGATAAGCTACATTAAAATTTCAGTGAATTAAATTAAAATCTACAAACTCATTAAAGTACCATTTATAATAAATTTTCGACAGATTTTTTTATTTTTTTATTTATGCATTAATAAAAATTCATAACTCGCCAAAACCATGAGTTATTAAATAGAAAGTTTTGAGAATAAAAATATGAAAATAAAAATATTAGTTTTTAATTGTTTATAAAATTGAATTTATCTGGATCTTGTCAGTGTTCCTGTTGGGTTTTCAATAAAATTTTTCATTCATGTCAGAAAATATCTGCAAATAATTTAAATGCAACATATTATGTTGCCAAGTTTAAGTTTGTTGGACCTTTGAATATCTTGATCCTGTGTGTAAAGGATAACTGTGAATTGTGGGTTTGTTACATTCTGCAAGAGGTACTTATTTAGGTGTGTAAAATTTTACCGAATTGATCTTTATCAACCTTGTAACAAGTACTTTACGCAAAACATTTCCTATACTACGAAATAAGGGAGTTAATGGAAACGTATGAAAGTAATATTCATTACACAATACCGAGTGTTTCAGACAACCCTTACACCCCTTTTAAAATTTACAGAATTGATTTTTAACAAAAACCAATAGGGTCATTATAGGTAAACCGTTTATGCTCTATCGATTGACAGTAATTTAATGTGCAAGAGGTACCTGAAGTAACCAGAAGTCACTAATTTTAAAAACAAACCCCCACTTTTTATAAAATTTTTGGATTTTACACTTAATTTACTGACAAATTCACATTTAAACTTGTCTCCATAATCCTAATGGTTAAGGAGAAATTGGCGATTGAAAGTTAGTTTTTCTTATAAGAATGACATGGAACATAATTTCAACTCCATTATCTCTGAACATGTTCGATTAACTGAACGTATTCCAGCACAAAAATGTCAGACTCCTCTTTAAAATATTTTCCATCCCATATTATTAGTTTTTGTTATAAATTATTGTATATTTCCATAAAATTTACAATATAGCGGATATTAAAACTGTATGAAAAGTAAAACGAAGTACGTAATAATCGATATTTTCCAGTAGAACATGATTTAAAATGAGTTTCTAAGAAATTTTATCCTTGGACAGTTCTTTTTAAGGTAAACTGTTCAGAGAGAATGGATGTGAATTTTTTCCCATGCCATTCTTAGGGGATAAACTCAATATAAAACCACCATTATCCAATAAACCAATGGGATTAAGGGTACAAAAGAAATAGTAAAGTGGTGTTAAAAGTACACAAATAATTTAAAAAGGTGATAAAAAGTGGTTTTTGGTACTTAAAATTAGCGACTTAAATCGGTTATTTCTGGTTCACACTGTACATTGAAATTAGTGTCAATCAATAGAGCGTAACCGCTTTACATATAACGGCACAGTTTTTTGTTGTAAACAATTATATATTTAAATTTTAAAAGGGGTGTACGGGTAATCTGGAACACCCGGTATATATTTGGAGAAATTTGGTGATTAAGTTACTTAGATACAGAATTAGAAATTTGGATCGTCAAATATGTGATTTGTGACGTACATCAGTAGTGTCAAATTGTTGGTGCTGGCTCAGTTCAAGGTCACCTGAGGGATGACGTCATCGAGGTCAATGACCTCACCGATGACGTCATCGATGACGTCATCGATTGCGTCATCGATGACGTCATCACTAATGACGTCATTTCTATGACGTCACACCCATGACGTCACAGAAATGACGTGCTGATGACGTCATCACCCCTTACGTCATCAAAATGACGTCACCGACGCCACTGAGGTCAAGGTCACGCCGAAACTTAAAATTTTTTGGCACTTTTGCCGTTTCTCGCACTACGCTCCGAGTTTCAGTCAGAGTCCCCGTGACCTTGACCACTTGGAGCGAATTTTCGACGAGAAACGGCAAAAGTGCCAAGTTAAACTCGAGTTTCTGACATGACTCTGCCTAAATGGGCAATCGGTTATTCCTCAGGTGACCTTGAACCAGCACAACACCAACAATTTGATATTACTGTGACCTTGAAAACCTAACAACGGAGCGCCGACACCGATGCGCACCCCACGACAGCCACCGAGTGACTGACTATCAGGCTCTGTGTACTCTAGGTATATGGGGAAGTGGAGGGGGAAATCTCAAGGTCATCCAAATTGAGTTTTAAAAAAGTTGAAGAGTAGAAAGACTACTCTTGTGCTTCCTGGGCGACCTCATCAACCTCTAATGGATCTGTAAACCAATCCGATCTGTAGCGGCAGGAGTCCAGAAAACAGGTGCACCACCCATCAGGTTGTCCGTAGCATTTCCGACAATTGGTAAGATTGGAGAAGTGAAATTTAATACACCGCTGCGGACAACAAGTATAAAAGTATTTGGATTTGTAGATTTTGAAAGTTTGTAGTACCGGCGGTGGCAGCTGTTGGTTCTTGCATCTACACCTGCAACATCCGAAGCATTCACATTGCCGGCAGGCCAGCCCATCCACTTGCCACTTTGGTAAGAGGAAACACTTATCCTCACAGCAATAGGTTGTCCCCGTCTCTTCCTCCCAACGCTTCTTTGCACAATATGTGACGCCTTGTATCTCCAAACACCTATGCTCGCAACATGAGATGCGCTTACTTTCCATAGTTGATGTTGCTTTGACGAGGGAGCACGATGAAGTGATGCTGTGGTCAGTGGGAATGGGGTTTATATAAACTAAGGTGAGTGGAGGGGGAAAGGTCAAGGTCATCCAAATGGAGTTTTAAAAAAGAAAAGAGTAGAAAGACTACTCTTGTGTATCTATAGCGATTTCATTGATAGTGAGTGCTTCTGTATGCCAAGTTGATCTGTACTGACAGGCTCCTAAATAATGTTTGCAAAAACCTGCAAAATGATTGTTGCACAATTTGCAGCCAGTTAGCTGTTTTAATGTGAATTCAATGCAACGTTCAGGGCAACAAGTGTACTTATGCCCTCTCATCTGGTACACATGGAATGTCTTCAACTCCGGTTTCGGCTTCTTCCAAGACTTGCACTTACACATGCATTGACCAAAAGCTTCACATTTTCTACACGCCAGGCCATCCGCAACATCAATGTCATTCGGCCATGAAAAACATTTCCGTTCGCAACAGTAGTTGAGTTGACTCTCCATGTTGCTGTGGTGAAGGTGCGCGATGAAATGATGCTGCAGTCATTGAGAGTGCACCTTAAATAAACTCAGTGGAGGGGGAAAGGTCAAGGCCATCCAAACGGAGTTTTAAAAAAGATAACTAGTCGTCCTCCTCCTCCTCCTCATCCGTTGTACTTAGAGAGCTGTCAGACGAAGAGCCCCGTGCAGGTGCTCCCCAGATGAAAAACAAATCAATTTTAAAACGAAGACCAGGATCTTGCATCATCAATTCCTTTAATTTGTCACATACTAAGTCGACCTTGTGTAAGGTGTCAACAACAAGCTTCCAATTCGTTGGTTCAATATAACTTGTAGTAGAGTCTGCCTCGCTGATAACCACATCCTCCGGCCGTATTGGAGTGTAAAGATGTGTAAAGTTCTTTGGCTGTAGCTGAGGTTCAGGCTGGCTGGAAGTGGAAGGTTGAGTGTGGACCCCTGTCGCATCGAAATCCATAGTCATTCTACATTCAATGTTGGGGTTTTCGTTTAATACATACACCAATTTCTCATGCAACATATCCACTTCTGCCGAGTCTTGCAGATGAACATTCCAGGAAAATGGCCATTCTTCATCCGTAGTGGAGTCAACTCGAGAAAGAGTGCTGTCCGCCATGATAGCTAAGCAAGGAATGATGTGAGCTACAGACTGTGGTAACAGTATTGAAAAGTAGAGGGGGTAAACCAAAAGTACGTGGAGGGGGTATTTTCAAGGTCATTTAATTTGGGTTTTAAAAAAAGGAAATAGTGGAGGGGGAATTCTCAAGGTCATTCAATTTAGGTTTTAAAAAAAAAGGAATGAAGCTTACTCCTCTTCAGCCTCGTTGTCCCCTGCATCTTCATCAGCCTCATCTTCATCGACGTCAGCCTCGCCGTAAGGATAGATCGGGGACATGGGCGAATATTGTGGAGATTGTTGACCGTTGTTGTCGTCCCCTTGCATTCTAACTTGGGACCAATCATAATTTAAATTCATTTGTATTATGATCCCAGGGTTGTCCCGCAGTATTTCCTTCATACGTTCGCAAATTGACTCCAAATAGTGTACACTATCGATCGACAGTGTCCAACCCGTACTTGTACCGACATCAGTAGTGGAGTCAGCTTGGCTGATGGTGTTGTTGTCTGCCATGGTTGCTTGTCGGACAAGGAATGACGGTTGATGTGATGCTCATGCAGGAACATGGTGAAGTGGTGGGGGGTGTGGTGGAGTAGTGGGGGAATTTTCAAGGTCATCCAAACGGAGTTTTAAAAAAAAGGAAAACTTACAAAGTAACATTGAAACTTTCCAATTGATGGTGGCGAGCGTTTTCTTCTGCAACCTTGCCGACACATGTGACTATGCCGTACAGTATGAAAAGTACAACCATAATAAGGCCGAACAATAAAAGATAGCCGTTGACTATCATGATATTTTCTGAGTGGATCTGTTTTCTTCTTATCGCCCTCTCCTGCATCCTCTTCTCCAACTCGTGGACGAAGTCACAACATGCGTGAGGACATCTTTCATCTGTTGGTAGGTTTGCCATTGTTGATGTTGTCGGTGTGGCTGTTGAAGATGGAATGAGGTTTCCAATTGCGATGTGCCATGTACACCAATAGTCAAGTGGTGGGGGTAACGAAGCAGTGGAGGGGGAAGTTTCAAGGTCATCCAAATTGTGTTTTAAAAAAACCTATCTTGTTACTGAGCTTATATGTCAGTAACAAGATAGGTGTTTTTGCTCTTTTACTTCTTTAATATAATGAAAAAATATACATATTCTACAATGGTTAGGACAAGAAATACAACTGCTAGTCAGCTGAAGTAGTCCAAGTTGTCTGGCTCGGTCTTCATGGACGCTGGTGAGGAAGCCGTCGAGGAGTGTCCAGGCTCTTCCTTTGACTGCCGGGTGTTCCGTATATTGCAAGCGTAAACTTGCACATTTATACGGTAGCCTCGTGCCACCATCAGCTGCAACTCCTTGTATAAGTCGTTTAGCTCCTGCTGAGTCTTGATGCTCACCTCCTCGTAACTTGCGCAACTAACGTTCAGAGACATCTTGATGTTGCTAGGTTGGCTGCTGGAGTAGAAATGAAGCCGAGGCACAGCGCTTGGAGGTACATGAAAAAGTGGTGGGGGTAATAGTGGTGGGGGTATAGAAAATCCAATTAAACAGTTCTAAACTTTTTCCATCGATACAATGGAATGGAACAAATAGCGCAGGTGTCCTTGTAATTTTCAAATCGAAACAGTGGTGCTAGAAATCCGAATTGTTTTATACCACCATCCTGTACGAATCGCCGAAGGTCTCTGACGGCGGCCTCGCCACAAGGCCTACAAAACTTTTCCCCGTCGTGGAACTTATACCAGGAGTATTCCGAATACCCTGTATTTTCCCTCCTGTAGCGTTTGACATCTTCTTTTATTGTTAGTGGGATGTTGTCTTGTAAACATGTTGGGAACAAGTCCTTGTGAGTTATAACTCGTTGTATGCAAAGCTCGTACAAGGTGCTCATCGTTTGCTAGTTGGCAACAGACTGACCGTTTTTCGCATCCAAGCAGGTTTGAATCCTAGTGCGGTAGTGGGGGTAATTACAGTAGTGGGGGTAATTGTGAAATGCAAAGGTCAAAGGTCAAGGTCACCCGCGAAGTTTAAAAAAAAAATGCAACATATCAATACGTGAAGTCTGTCACATATTGATATGTTGCATTTTTTGTTTTTTTTTTTATTTATTTTTTTTTTTTGTCTTTTATGATTCGTTTATTTATAAAACATTACAACAACATATGTACAACATTAAAACTTAAATCTAACACTGCTGCTTGTCAGCGATGTGGATGGTCAACTCTGTAGAATTGCTACCCGTGCAGCCGTGGGACACCAGGTATAGACACCCGGGTTGAATAGAGCGAAGATCCTCGTTTTGTAGAAGATGGACGAATCTCTTGGGCAGGTACACCTGGAACTTTGGTTCATCCCCCGGAGTAAACGGTGCCTCGCTGAGACTGCAGCAGATGGCCTCCCCAACTGTAGTCTCCATCTTCTTCATAGCATGGATTATGTAGTGCTTCTCGTCTTTTAGTTCCGAGCACTTCTTTACAGGTAATATTGTTGACTTGGAGTGAGCATTGAACTGCTCGACCAAAGTCTGAAGGAACTGGTGAGATGCCATGGTCAGGTTACAGATCGTCTTCTTGCTCGGAGATGTTGTCGTCTCGGAATCTCGAGTAATACTCATGCCAGGTCCCTGTCTGCTCCCCACTTATATACTCTCCGTTACCCCCACCACTCCCCAATTCCCCACTTTGAAGGTAAGAGGCGAGTTTATAGGCATTTTTCAAAGCGCAATGTCTATCTTTATCATGTTCTGGGCTTTTTGTACAAATACATATGGTTTCCAGCATGTATTGATAATTCTTATCCAATTCCACATCATTAACCGGAACATGAGTAAATCCTTCGATCCATCTTTTCTTTTCCAGCCCCTTTGTGTAAATATTGGTAAACTTGTCTGAAAAGTGATGCATAATGTGATACAAGTCCGTGTAACTTGTAAAACCATCATACCAATCGATATGATGGAAGTGTTTTGAAATCCATCTGTTGGTAGTAGCGGCTTTACTAGTTAAAGACGAATAAGAACATGGTGGTTTAAATAAAAACGAATAAGGAACACTTGTATTCATGTCCAAAAACACAAGTTCTTTTATAATGAATCTATCATCATTACCACGAAACGCTTGAAACTCAATAATACCAGGCTTGGACTTTACTTGTTGTTCTTCTCCCTTGTCCATTTTGAAGGTCACACGTCTGCTCATTACGAAGTCAGGAGGTCAACTGATTTCCACACCACGGTAGGTACTACTTTTATACCAGGCCGTACAGTTGTTGGCGCGTTGGTGTATATTTAACGTGGGCACCGTCCCCAATAGGCCTAACCCCACAAAATGTTGGTTATTGTTTTAAAAACTAACCATTGTCATTTAAGTTTCCATCTTTATATTTTCCTTATTTTCATTTTCATCACTAACACTTGATTCTTCTCCTCCATCTTCCTCTTCTTCCTGTTTTACTGATTTCTTATGTAGTTGAGCGTACTTTTCCAATTGTCTCCACATCTGTACTTCATGAGGAACTCTATTAAATATAGAAGTATCCACAGGTCCGTATAATATAGGTGCGTCCGGTTGTTTGTCCAAAGTGTCTTCCAGATAATCTTTAATAATCGAACTTGAAAACACCAGTTGTCTCAAGTATCTTGTTATAGGTTCAGTAGCACAAGTTAAAATGAAAAACTCCTCTCGATTAAGTTGAATTTTGTTATCATGTCTTGTTGTGTCTCTAAACCGTAGCTGATGATCACCACGTTGTTTAATGATATCAATTTCCACATTTGAATCCAAAAGTCCTACTCTTGTCTTTCTTCCAAACATGTTACTACTTAAATAGCATTCTAGTAGATGCAAATGTTTCATAAACGATTCCCAAGCACTGTCCGTAAACAAAATCATTTTGGGTCCATGAGTTAAAATTACAGTAGGGGAATAATCTGTAGATTTCATAACACCGATTAAAACACTTTTATCCAAACTGGAAGAGATTGGGTAAAATATTCGCAAAAATACCTCACTCAATATGTTTGGAGAAATATTATCTTCAATATCCCTTTTTCTCTTTTGTATAGTCTTTCTTCTTTTACCTTTTTCTTCAACATTATTACTGGCGTGAAGTTGTCCGCAAACGTTTTGTTCACCTCCTTCCTGGTGACCTTGAGGATCTAAAAACTCAGATATCTCCTTCTCAATATCTACCACATTTTCAGGTGTACCACTAGGAGAAGCCATATTGAATACGATGCTACCCATACAACAGTAGGCAACAAACTGATGAGGAGCGGTCTGTACGCTCTGCTTTTATACTCGCGGAATGAAACAAAACCGGTTCTTACAATACATTTTTAACAATTCCAGTTAAAGGTGTGTATGTTACGATTTTATCATGTAGAATTAAACAGTATGCAGTTGTATTAGCCGGTATAGCATCGTTGAATTCCATTTCTATTTTTATATCCACACTTGAAGACTTTACTGATTCATTTTGTTTAGAACAATCGATTACAACTATTGGGTAGGCATCGAAATATTTGTCAGGTGGTAATAAAGGTGTATTTGTTTTACCGTAATATGAACTTTGGAATCTCGCGTACATATCGTACAATATACTGTATTTCTTCTTAGTGAATGACACATTTAAATTGTCGTATGGAAAGAATTGTGAATTTAAATAAACTTTAATATTTTTCAAGTCACAATGATCAAATTGTCCTGCATGTTTAGTAATGGCGTCTCTTCTACCTGTTTGTAAACCAAATATAATATACCTGGCTCGTTCTACATAATTCGATGTTTTAACAGTCCAAGTGTGTCGATCCGTAGTAGGTAAACTGGGATGCTCATGAAATTCCCAACTTCTAAATGGAATAACAATATCACGATCGGCTTTTAATTTTCTTAAAAGTAGCATTCTATGCTCGTCAGCCAATTTAACATGTGGAACTCTCCATACAATTTTGTCTAATTTTAATTTCCATTCTAAAGTCGCATCTGTAGTAGCATCTGCAGCTTTAATAATGTCCTTATCGTTAGAAGATCTCAACAAAACTAATTCTTGTTTAACGTTTAATATTATTTTCCTATAATCTTCAGCAAAACCAAGCAGCAAACGTAATGGAATATGAAAATCAAAATATCCATTTGGATTTGGAGTGATCGTGTCAATCGTAGGTAATACCCATCCGGCAGGTTTAAGTAAATTGGTTTCATTGGGTGTTATAGATGTTAATCCTTTTAAAGTTGTCGTAATACCTACTTTTTTAGTGGAATCAACTGTTACACCTGATATTTCATATCTAATTTCATCAAATAGGAAAGCCATAGGATTATTTATAAATGGAACTGTTGTACCAACAGTAGTACCGTCCTTTTTAGTAACTTGTCCTTCAATATACAAGTAACTTTCACATGGTAGTGTGTAAATGTCTTGATTTTGTATGGGAATACGAATTTCATCGTTATTGTTTAATTTCGATGAAGTGTAAGGGTTGTGGGTGTGATATTCTTTTTCCCATAGGGTTTCGTCGAATGTTGGACCCTGCGCTATATCCAGTATATCCATACTCGGTTAATTTTAATCCAATTCTCTCTAAGAAACGAATGTTCTCGCGTGTTAACTCCTCCACAGCTGAAGAGCTACTAATGCGGTTTCCCGTAGGTTGTTCGCTTTTAAATGTTAAACCCATGGTTTTGTATTAAAGTGTCGATTTTAAATGTAATCTAATCGTAATAGGCTCTTCTCTGAAGTCTACCAAGTTACCGTCTTGATCCAATACGCTCAACACGATGTCTGAAATGAAAGTGGTGTTCAACGGTAGATATACCAGGTTTTGTGGCTTTTCAACAATTTTAAATCCAGGTGGTACACTTGGGTAAAAAGTATGTATGATGTGGGTGTTAGCCCCATCCCTGTAAGCACCTTGTATAATGTTACAAGTTATGTCTATACTATTGACTTTTAATATTGTTACTGTTTTCTTACCGGAATGTGTTACATCTGGTTCTAAAACAGGCTCATCGTTGGAAAATCCTAATAAATCACCAATTGAGTTTGGTTGAGTGAAATCTATATAATATTTGGAAGTAATTTCAGCTTTCATCGTATTATTATTACCTTTTAATGTTATATTGTCTTTTCCCATTTTAGTTTGCAAAAATTCATTTATATGATCAATTTCATAAGAACCTGTGGGTAACCTGCACTCTTGTAAGTCTGTAAATTTTCCACTGGCATCCTTTCCCTTATAATAATGCAATACGTTATTTTTACCTTCCGTAACATTGGGGATAGAGTTGTAAGTTGTAAAATCCAATAGTGCCGCCTCCCAAAACCTTCCTTTTTGCAAGCGTAACGCTGGAAAAAGGATACTTCGTAAAGTGGACGATTTTCCTGTTAATGATACCGTATAGGAAGACATCTCAATAGTGACTGATACTTTTAGCTAGAAATTCCAAACATAAATGGCCGCATATTGAAGTATTATCAGGTTGTTCTCTTTTATAGTTATAATATATGTTTTTAGCAGATTTAAAGTAATTTTGAAGTTCTTTTGGTGGTGGCAAATTACCGAAACTATCAAAATAATATACATTGTTATTTAGTTTCTTATAACAAACCCAATGGGTGCCAGGCCCTTCAGTATTATCCAAATTTACAATTCCAGTCTCATTTTGCCACATTTTCTTTGGTAAACTGTCTTTCATAAACACACCGCGGAAAAATGGTATTTTTAAACAGGAAATATATTTAAATAATTCAATATTGGTTAATGCTTTATGTGGTATGACCAATTGATTTCTTTCATTTAATATGCACGATAAGGTCTTAGGTAAAGACCTGCCCCGTTTTTTACCATTGACCACACGGTGGGCTTCTTCCTGCCTTTTCTTGTAGATCGTCGTCTTCTTTTTATATTTCCTCCATGTTTTCTTGTGGTTGACCTCCTTTTTACTCTCCTTCTCCTCCTTCTTCCACCTCCTACTGCTGTTTTAGCCTTCATACCTGCTGTTACTGCTAAAGCTGCTGCTTTTTCTGCTATGCTAGCGTCACTTGATTTTACTCGTTGCCAAGCTATGTCCGCAAGCTTTTTGTCAGCTCTTGATCTATTTTTTGAATCGGCAAACGTGGAATATGCGATATCGTGTTCTTTACAAGCCTGATCTAACTTATTTATGCCAGGATCGCCTCTTTCCAGTCGTTTTTTCAATTTAGTTCCTGGTCCGCAATACTGATAACCTCCCGGTATATGAAATTCGTATGGTAATGCGTCTATTGCTCTATTTACTATGGATCCTACTGGAATTCGTTTTAAAGCTTTACTTAACAGAGAAACCGCTGTAGATGTGATCCCACTTCCTTTCCTCGCAATGTCCCGATTTGGACTGATATACCGAAATGTCATTAATGTCTTTTATAATTGCAATTCGCAACATATGTGTTTCCTCTATGAGGAGTTAAACATAAATGAAGTTGTTTGTTAAGATATTCAAGTTATATATCAAAAGTACCCCAATTAGCAATGTTAGAAGTTCTAAATTTTATAGTTTTAGGGTTATAAAAGTATTTATTAACAATTTCCTGTTTTATCCATCTTCCTCTCAAGTTTTCATCAAGCGAAGTATATGTTTTATCTGCAATATAATTGTGCATATCAAATAATAAATTACCTATTACTTTTACAAGGAAATTAACAGTTACAGCATGATCTGCATGATCAGGGTCTTTAAGCTCTGTTATACGTTTATTATTACAAGTATACACTTTGCTATCCATTTGTGATAATGTGATAGCCTGTCCTACAGTTGCAGCATCATTTGCTTCTCTTCCTTGCGCCATGTTTGTTAATTTTTTATTACTACATATAAAAAACGCATGGTAATTATTTGGATCTAGATGTACTGTTTGTCCTAAGGCAGCCGCGTCTCTATCTGCATGACCCCATGACACATTTGATAACCTTCCATGCCTGCAATCCCAATAAGCGTTTTTGTATGTCAATAAATGAAATTTTTCATTACCTTGAATAAAGTCATCCCCTTGCTTTGATAATACTTCATCTCGTTTTGCAAATCCAGTTGTTTCTTGTTTTAAAGTCTCTTTCATTTGACCCACTGTTGCACCATCAGATGGTGCTGAACCATCTTTTACATTCGCCAAACAATTGCCAAGACAATCGATAACTCCCACATCACGTATGACACAATGATCTTTTATATATTTGAGATTTACAGCATCATTTTCATTTTTTGGATAACCTATATCGTTAATAACAAATTTATAAAAAGAAAATCCATCTTTTGTCTTTTCAGGTATCAAAGAATGTAAATAGCGTCTATTTACGCTGTCTTTGGCATCTTTAGGGTCATCTACGTTGGATATACGTTTATTGTTGGCACTATACGTTTTCCCATTGAATTTTAACGTATTTTTTAATTCAGATGACAAATAACCTTTGTTTATTGCATCACCGTTTTGATTTGGTTTACCAACGTTGATGATTCTATGATCTTCTGCGTCATATGTGTTATTTTGTAGTCTTAATGTTGGCGATATCTTTTCCTTTAATATTTTTAGATTTATTGCATCGTTTTCATCCGTAGGATCTTTTATGTTTTTTAACCTTTTATTACTCATATCATAATCTCCATCAGGTGTTTGTGGTAAACCAGCACTTCTTTTTAAACTATTGGCATAATATAACCCATCCGAGGAGTAACGTCCGAACTTGTCGACACTCATGGTGCAACTGAATAGTATTCTAGGGAGTAACGCATTTTTATGAGATTACCCCACGGTTTCGGAGTTCATCCACTAAAGCCACCCATTCGTTTTCCAATCCAGTATGACCCGCTTCTTTAGCTTCATGTATTAGTTTCATTCTATCCACCAATTTATTGATATTATTGTAATAAATCACATTTGTGTTATATAGTTTCTTCATTAAACCTGTACCCGTAACGGACTTACTTCTTTTTCTTCGTTCCTGAGCACTTACATCCAAAGTGGATGCCATAAATCTTCGTTTTACAGGTTTTCTTTGTGTTAACGGCATTGTTTGTCTTCTAGTTGGTATTAACTTGGATACAAATTGTTTATATTTTAAAGACTTAGATCTAAAAGGAGGCTGGTCAGGTAAATACTTTCTCCTATATGCATTTGTCTGTTCCAAAATATTTTTATATGCTTCCATGTCTTTTTCTTTCACTACCGATACTGAAGGCTTATTTTCAAATAATAATTCAAATAATCCTTTTGTGCCCTTATACCTTTGATCACCAATGACAATATTATCATGTTCGTCAACGTTTAACGGGCTATTACCTATCATTAAACCGTCTTCTGTTAATCTCGCTCCATAACTCTGGTAATTCTTATTAGGAATTGTTCCGAGTAACATTTTTACCATGTATTTCCTTCCTAAAGGTCCTTTGTTATGAATGTTTTCACCCAACAAGCTTATGTTTGACGGACCTTCCCTTGTCTCTTCTTCTTTTTCCTCTTCACTAGCAGTTGATACAACTTCATGTCCTCTTTTGGCTTTTACTTCATATAATTCTTTTATTCCACTATAGTCCGGTGATTCTAGCTCTCTTTCGGGTTCTCCACCGGTAAAACCACTATACGTAGAGGATTCCAGGTCTTCATCACTAAAATCTTCTGATTTTACATTTTCTCTTTCAAACTTCGTAATAGGTGCAATCGCATCTCCTTCCAATACAGGTTTAGCAAATTTTTTGTTTAATTGTTTCAAGGGTTCAGTAATAGGTTTAAAAGTAGCTTCAAGGAATTTCTCCCTCTCGCTAATACCTAGTTTCAATGCTCTGTTTTTAGCCCGAATAGAATCACTAAGTGATTTTATTTCTTTTACTAATTTTTCTTGGTTAACCATGTTTGTAGCAAGACGTGTTGTACAACAATGAATGTGTTACACCACGTTTAATGTATTAATATAAATTTATCAAATCCTATCCTGTATCGACCATTGTTTAGCGGTTGTTCCTTCATAATTGTTAGGAACCCATACTTTTCAGCCCAAGCCTTTCCACACAACTCTTTAAATCGTTCAAATGTCATATCCGCATTTACATGATCAAAATATATATGTTTTAGGTTGGTTTCGTCCTGTTTAAATACAATTAACATGTTTGCATTGTCTCTAATGAGTTGTTTAGGTATTTTGCTGTAAGTTTGGCCAATATAAATGCTATCTATGTTGTTATGTCGACCCATAGCGAAGTAATTCCTTATTGTGTTTTGGTTTTCACAAGATACATCGTCAAATATAAACACGGAGAATGGTTTAGCTTCTTGTGGCTGCATGACACTCTCGCTTGCATTAAACTTTAAATATTTAACTTCAGGCACATTAGTCAGTATCTTTTCCAATAATTGATACTTTGGTTGTTGTAATGATTTTGAAAATACATATAGATTGTTAAATCGTAATCCTTTAGGGTTTGTAATCAAATTGAATACTACATTAGTTTTTCCACAGTTGGAAGGTCCGGTAACCAGACAACGAACGGTGTTTGGTAACAAATTGCCATGTTTCCCACTATTGAATTCTGAATTATCCACTGTGAGTTCATCTATATTATTAATAGTAAAACTCTCTTTTTGTGGTACTATCTCCATCCTTTGTAATGGTTCAACCTAAAATGATTCTCTATCGTTATATCAAATCCTTTTTAGGTATCCAAGAATCTTCCGTCTTATTAAATCCTAACCATCGTACTTTGACCTTATCTTTTTTCCGTTGCAACACCTTTTCAACTAAATATACATCGCCTACTGTTGATTTTAACATTTCATGTCCATAAAACCCTCCTTCAAGCAATTGTCCTTTATTATCTTTTAAAATATATGTCTCAGGTACTGTAGGTTGTACTTTGAATACAGTAAAAACCTCATTGGTCCAATTTGGCAGGTATCTTTTACTGAATACACCTTTATATTTACTTATTCGCACTTTATCACCCACATTAAATTTTTTAGGCTTTAGTTTTTCAACTTTTGGTTTAGTATTCGTTTTTATACGTTTTAATACAAGGTTTTCATTTTTACTAGTTACTTGGTTTGGTTTCATCCCGATAGTCCTATGAAATTTGTTATTGTAATCGTTTATAAGTTTTGGTAACATATCAATCCATATGTGCGATCCTCTGTTGGAAAACATTTTATACATTGCACTTTTTAAAGTTCTGTTGAATCTTTCGATTATTGAAGCTTTTACCTCTGAATTGGTTGAGTAATGGTTTATATTGTGTTTTTTCATTAAATTTGCAAATTCCTTATTAAAATATTCTTTTCCATCATCTGTTTGTAAATGTTTAATATTATGTTTGTCTCTTTGTATAGCTGTTTCCATTGCTTTTGTAACACTTTTGCCACTTTTATCTTTTAGTGGTAAAGCATCTGCCATTTTTGAAAAACAGTTAATAACAGTCAATATGTATTTATATCCTTTATTTTGTTTGCTATAAGGAATCATTTCGATTAAATCCGCTTGATATAAATCATTAATTCCTTTTATCACCGTATTTCTTCGTGGAAACTTTCTTCTTGCAGGTTTATGAAGTTCGTTGACAATTTGTTGCTTCAAGTCCTTCATATTGCAGGTTTCAATGTTTGTTGTATCACATGTATAATCACAATGAATGTTGTTTTAAATATTCACATCATTTATATGGGTCAAGGTCATCCAAACTTGTGTAAAAAAATGGGGAACACGGCGTTGGACTTGCCGTGTTCCCCATTTTTTTACGGAAGGAGAAAGGAATAAGGTCGTAGTTGTAGAAGGACGAAGAATAGGTTACTAGTTGATAGGGTTTAGAGAGTAGTGGCCAAAAGGAAGAGTGTGGATTTTGTCGGGCATAATGTATCTTTTATCATCCCGAGCTGACAACGCTTTTTTAATTTCGGTGACACTGTAGACTTGATGCTTGAAGCTTCGGATATTGTTGAATGTTGCTGATATCGTAGTATCTTCAAACAAACAAGTCTTGTAGTGGTCAAATGTCACGTGTTTTTTCAAATAAGATGTCTTCACTCCTTTTGCTTTCTTCACTGTCGGTGTGTTGTTCTCGTGGTACATCTTAAATGAATACAATTTCGCCATCAGCGCCACTATTTCTTCTAAAGGCATTCCATTTGCTTCATCTTTGAATTTTCCAATTACTTTTTTATATTTTTCATTAAAATTTGGATGGTTTTTCGGATAGTCAGAAAAATCGAAATCTTCTTTGTATGGAAAAGTCCTTAGGTCTTCATACATGTCCAAAGTCTTTATCCAGTAGATAAACGCGTCCGTATCCATGTATGCGACTCCAATGTTTTCCCTTCCGTAATGTTTAACCATTTTGTTATAATGGAAATCATACATCAGGGTTTTACTTATATCCAAAATCGACATACCTATGTATAACGGACGGTCCATGACTATTGTTGTTTTCTTCATACTGACAGCGACTAGATTTTCGTTTATAATCATGGATGTTCCGAAATTTGGTTTTTGCACTAATTTTTCCAATTTCCTAGGATCACTCACTAATTTTACATTTTTGTGTTTTCTTTTGTTCTCCAAGGTCTTCCCAAAGATGGCATTGTTCATTAATTTATAGAAGTCCTTTTCAAATGCTGTTGTCGCTGCAGCTCTTCTTGCAGTGTTGGAATCAATATATGGTTTCAACCAACAAGACTGGGTGAATTCAATTGCTCTATGAATTCTCACTATACGTAGACCCAATTCAAGAGCCTGTTGAACTACCCAATAGTGAGCCACATAGCGATCCTTATTCTCCAAGGTCATCATCAATTTTGGCCATCTTCCTGTCGGTGAAACTTCAGTCTTGGCTAGGAGAGGCAAGTCGTAGTGATGGTCATGAAAGTGCTCCGGGTATTCAAAATCACAGTCCAAAATATAGCCTTTTGGGCCATCCTTTGGAATCTGTGAGATGTCTCCGATGGTGGCCGGGTCGATCCACTTGAAGTCAGCGTAGGGAAGCGGATTTGACATTGCCCAACCATAAAGGTTGTTTGCATCAAAATAGCCAAGGTAGACCGATGGTTGTTGCTCGTCGAAGCCGGGGATGTACTTGTTGTTGGCTTTGACATGACGTGTTACAGCTTGTGTCAAACCGCCCCGTACACCAGATTCCATCATGAGCACCATATCAATATCCGTTAGAAGTTCCAGTCGACAGTTGGTTGACTTTAGCATAGCTTGCCATGCTAATCCTGGAGATGTGTACGAGTGTAGAGGGTCCAGTCCATAGGCGGAGAAGCAGGTGTTTCTGAATTCTTCCATCACATCGCACAGCAGAGTTACGTCCAATTTTATATAAAAGTCAGAATATTCCCCTAAGGTTTGAATGTTTAGTTGGTTCCAAACATTACATGCATGATTGTAGTCTTCAACGGAGATTTCACTTTCGTTTAATTTGCTGTTGAAGGCTTCAATCGGCGGTAGACTGGTTTCTTCAAATTTTTCTGTAGAAGTTATGTAATCGTAGGGGAACACTCCTTTCCGTAATACTAGGTCTAATTTATCTTCAGGTACAATTTTTCTGGTTTCTTTTAGGTCTTCTCTTCTTAGGTTCTCTGACAATTTGGCTAAACTAGATGCCATAAATCTGTAAGAGTCTACGAAGCGAAGTTTAATTTTACCTACTGTTTTTGAAAAGCTGATGTACTTTTCCAATGTTGTAGCAAGAACATCAATTTTACCGTCATCTCTTCCTAACTCCGGGATAATAAAGTGGGAGTCGTAGCCGCTAAGATTGTGTAAAACGACAGGAATAAAGTTTGGCAGTTTGTAATTTATATTGCATGAATTACAAGCAGCTCCTCTGTATAACCCTGTCAGGTGATCGTGATCTCTTACTTTTGGATTTTCTTCACTGAACATCTTCTTGCATAAATAGCATCTTGTCGCTAAGTTGTATTCTTCTTGTTGATTTTGGTTTAAAGGTTCCATAGGTACAATATTACCGAACAAGCGTTGAACCTTTCCAGCAATATCGTACAGTTGGTCTACAAAATACTTAGCGGCTTCTTCACCACGGTAGAGTATTGGAGTGGATGTTAAACCATAGTCTTGCAATTGGTTTTCAGACAAGGTTGATTTAACTAGTAAACAAAAACTGTTGGGCTGATGCAACTGATATTTTGTTCTTCTAGTCACTTCGCCGTCCGGCAGCTCCTGTGGTACTAACGTTGATTCAAAATCTGCATAGACCACTAGTGGAATTCGGTATTGGTGAACTGTCTTGTTAAATTGTATTGAAGCTCGGGTAGGCGGTGGAAGACTTATCTTTACTTCATAGTTCTCGTTGCAAAGTCTTTTATGTTCCAATAACCAGTCCAATCCTCCACGTCTTGAATCTTTCCAAGAAAAGCAGAAACATCTCTTGCAAACTGTAATCCTATTTACTCTTTTGGTCAATTGTTTTACAACTAACGCTTCAAAGTCTTTTATCCATACATAATGGGAAATTTCACCCTTGGTTATCAATAGCAAATCCGTATGGTTTCTTTGCTCAACCTTTACTACCCGCAAAGGATAAACGTTGTTGGAATCATCCAGACCAAAAACATTGACTGAAACGCCAGGATTTTTCTTTTCAAATTTGTCAATATCTTTTAAAGTAACTGGGTAAGTAAGACCTTGAAAGTTGTAGCGGTGTTCATTTTCGTAGTATTCTCTACCAACTCTACAAGGATTGTTTTTAACATACTTGGTTAACATTGCATACTTGAAACATTCATTACCCTCATTTTGAACATTTCTACACGAGTTAGTGTTTTGGATTTTCTTTGGTAGAGGGATAAAACTACTACCTCTTAAACCATATCCATGTTTATGAACCCTAACATCCATACCTTCGATTGATGACAAAGTCCATCCAGATCCTCTTCCTTCATGTTCTTGGAGTTTGGTTATAAGTTCCTCCAAGCATTCTTCAATAATATCATCAATGTCGGAGGTGAAGGTAAGGGTTCGGTTTTTGGTAATGAATGCTCTCAATGCTGTTTCACCATCAGTATTGTTAAACATAGCCTCTAACACCATTCCAAATTTAATAAAATTTAGCCTTTGTAATTCTTCCCTCAACGTTTGACCAACAAGTTCCTTAGCCTGGGTTATGAATGTTTCCAATTCCAATTGAACGTTATTAATTTTGAAATGTGTTACAACTCGTCCTGGCAAGGCTGTGGTGCGCAGTTGTCTTACATCTTCCAGTTCTTCTTCTTCCATATCCTCTTCTTCGGTGTCCTCTTCTTCGGTGTCCTCTTCTTCAATAGGTCTTGTAGCAGTAGATGGTCCAGCACCAGCAAATTGGATCACACTAGGTCTTCTTCTTTGCATTTGCTGTAGATAGCTGTCCCAGTAGTCCGTCTGCTTCTGGTGCTCTTCCAAAAACCGGTCAATTGAGTCTAAGTCTATTTCATCCATGGTAATATCTTCTTTTCTATCTTCGTCTTCATGTAATTCTCTGTGTATGGTGAAAAGATCTTCGTCTTGAAAGATTTCCCCACAAATGTCGCAAAGAGCCATTTCAAACAGTTTGGCTTTGAATGCACACTCTGTGAATGTCCACGCAATAATGAGCAGCGCACTCCACCGGGACCCTTTATATCCGAGGCAGATAGGTGGGGAAAGTGACGTCATATGGAAACAGGTTATCACTCATGTGCTAAATTTAGCCTTTACACAACCGTTTGTAATACATTTATCAGTAGGCTTGATAAATTGATGATATTTGGTCTAGATTCAATAATTTGTACAAGTTTTTTCAAAGATGTCTGTTTGAGCAAGTTTATGTAGGTCAAGGTCATTTGGAATTATTATTTTGAGCGGGGGATAGAGCACTAAGCAGCATCATTTACTACAAAGTGCTCTATCCCCCGCTCACATTCTTTTTTAACTTTTTGTTTAAACTTTTTACAAGGGTGAAACATCACCATCAGAGTCGGAATCATCCTCATCACGGAATAGACAGCGATGACAATACATAATTCTTCTGGCAACTAACATCCTATCCATTGGACGATGGGGAGTGTCTTGTTCTTGTTCTTCTTCTTCTTCGATTTCCAATTGGAATTCCATTTCCGACTCAGATGACGACTCTAATGTTTCGTAGGCATGCAAGTCCACCTCATTGTCCGTTGAACCAGCTTCGTCAGAGTCCGTTTCAATATCCATTATCTCTTCCTCCTCCTCTTCTTGATCAACCGCAGGTAGTTGGTCCTCTACTTCTATAATTTCTAGAGGTATTACCTCCAGAATAGAGACAATTCTGTTGCGATGGAACACGGTGTTGTCAAGTGGAGCCATGGTATGGAAGTGTTGTATCCATCCAATTTGCTTACCCTTTTTATACCCAAACCAACTATACAATTTATGTGGGTCAAGGTCACGTAAAGATACCCTTTGAGCGGGGGATAGACCACTAAGCAGCATGCTAGTCCATTGCCGCAAAGTGATCTATCCCCCGCTCTATTCCGCAGACCACACTCAAGTCCAAGTCCACATCCAAGTCCACATCCATATGTTACACTTTATTATTACTGCCACCAAGTAATTGTCACTCGCACATTTACTTGGTTTTGATAAAGGTACTGCACAAACTCCATATTGGTTGTTTGTTCGTTATACAAATGCATCATGAAATATGCAATCTTATCGATTGCGGCATTGTCCAACGGTTCGCAATTCACAAGTTCCAATGTGCCCTGGCTGGTCTTATCCTCTATAAGTTCCACCACTTCGTTGATGTCTTCTTCCAAGAGGATGAACTCAACACTGAAGCTCTCCATTGTTGTTGTTGATAGTGTCTAGACAAATGCTTGACTAAATACTTTATTCATCAGTCCTACATATATACCAATTTCCCCCTCCTATTACCTATTCCCCCTCTACCTTTATATAGGTCAAGGCCATCCAATAATACCCTTTGAGCGGGGGATAGACCACTAAGCAGCATGCTAGTCCATTGCCGCAAAGTGATCTATCCCCCGCTCTGTATTCCGCACAAGTCCTAGTCTTTACACACACATAAGCCCCCCAGTCTTTTACACTTACTCATATACTCTGTCCTCCCTGCCAATTAAGAGTTCCCCATGTTTGCCACTATTTTCAATTAACCTTTCCAAGTCCCAAAACACAATGTCCAAATTAACCAAGTTCGCTCGTCCAATTTGAAACACACTATTCCCCCCAAAGTCACTTGCTCTCACTTGTTGTCCTGTATACTGCTTCTTCTTCCACGCTACAATCACTACCCTACCTTCTTCAACAACCATTCTTTTAACATTATCATACACCTTCTTCAACATCCCTCTACAGTTTAAATAGTTTATGGTTACATACTCCCACTCCTTACCAATGATCAGTGATCCACTCATTTTCTAGCGTTCCACTGGAAGGTTCAAAGCAGAATGAAGTCGGGATGTACAGACCCCCCTCTTTTTATACCAGTTAACCGGTTGTCCTTGCTGTAAAGTGGGTCAAGGTCATCCAATGCTACCCTTTGAGCGGGGGATAGACCACTAAGCAGCATGCTAGTCCATTGCCGCAAAGTAGTCTATCCCCCGCTCTGTATTCTACACACACACACACACACACACACATGTCCCTGTCCAAGTCTTTCATTACATACCCAATATATATTCAGTTCCTTCATCATCACTATCACTCATCACTGCTTCCACAAACTCCACAGGATTAAAGTTAAATTGTTTCAATTGTTCTTTTAAGTTTTCAATTTGTTGGTCCTTTACTTCTAAAACACTGTGAAGGTGTGATATGTAGTCCGCTGCCTCGTTGATGCTTGCTACTCTCGGATCGCCTAACTTCAAGCTGGGAACTACACCCTGCAGCCTGTAGTACGCCATACGCCTTTCTTGCTCCTGCCGTTGACCAGGACTGAGCAAGCCTTGCCCGTCTTGGCTCACCTCCAGCAAGGTCCGTAGCATTGGAGCTTTGCAGGCGTTTGCCCGAGCAACAGTTATGCTGTGGAATGGTCGAGCAGGTCCACGAGTAGCACGCAGGACGTTGGCAGCACGCCTTCTTGAAGAAGAAGAGGAAGCCTGAGAAGTTTTGCAGTTGGAAGCCATGTTGAAGTGAGGTATTCAGCTAAGCGATACAAAGCAGAATAACCAAACTGCACATCAATACCCGTATATATACACTTATCAGTGGTGGGGGTACTAGCTAGCCTTGGTAAAGTGGGTCAAGGCCATCCAAAAACATTACCAGAACGGGGGATAGATCACTAAGTGGCATGTTAGTCCATTGCCACAGAGTGATCTATCCCCCGCTCTGTATTTCACATTCACGCACACATTCATACATACACACAAGTCCCAGTCCAAGTCTTTACCCACACACCTATCCACTCTCATCCTCACTATCATCACTGTCCAACAGGCTTTCACACTTCTTAATCAGTTTTTCCCATTTACTCCTGACATAAAGTAGCTCCCTGCGAGTATTCTCTAGCATTCTGTCCCTTTGCTCTATCACTTCGTCGTACCACTCGATGATGTTTGGTGGAGTCTGAGTTGATGCATCCGTCGTGGTTGGTTGAGACGCTCCGCTGCTCCGCAACTCCTTCCTCACAGGACCAAAGCCGGAGAATCGGACACGACTTCTTGACGAAGGCCCTGATCGGATTGGTCCAATGCTCGGGCTGGAGTTGGAGGCGACCGGGCCAGAGGTAGAGGCTGGGACGTTCATAGCAGACATGGTGGTGTTCAGCTTAACGGTGTAAAGCAGAATGAGAGGACGGTTGATCACCACTCCTATATATACCCATTTTTAGTGGTGGGGATAACACTGGGGGGGGGGGGGGGTTAAAAGAAATTTTGCTTAGTCTTCCCGGTCATCAGTTTTACATACCTTTAGCACACCCATTATTTTGGTTTCTTCAATAACTTTACACACCTCAAACACCCAAGCAAACAGCTCATCTATGTTGTTATAATTAATTTTTGTCCAGTGTTCATACTTATGAGTTTGGTTGTTTATAATACATAGATAAAATGTAGACCCGTCTTGTCTTATACAATACTCAACTTCCATTCTATGCTGGTTTAGCACTTCCCAAGCATTGTGTTGATCTATCAAGAAGTCACCACCTTTGTAATTGTACCGTGACATGTTTACCACGGAGCACAGAAACAGACTGAAGCAAATGAACGGCTCATACAAGCTTAGTAAGAGCGTTAGAGTGGGGGTATCACGTGATACACAACATTAGTTGTAAGTAATTTATATGGGTCAAGGTCATTCAAACTTTGAAAAATTTTGACCTCCAAACACTTGTAGCAAGCTACAAGTGTTTGGAAGTAAGTTTTTATTTGTTAATGATTTATTTGTAACTTAGTCTTCACCCTCAAGGACACGGTTTGAGATTGTCCCAGTGACTTTACATCACCGCCAGGTTAAAGTATTATACAAGTCAAGTATTTTTTTTTTTTTATTAGTTGACTTGTATAATACCCCTCTCCCTTACTTTAAGAGGGTTAAGACTAAATTTGGAAAAATAATTTGGAAAAAGACTTTTTAAATATTGTCCAACACAGCCTAACAATTTTGTTTTTTTTTGGTGGGCCCATGTCCTAGTCCATTTCCCACACGGTTTCACATCCTTTCCTTCGTATTAGATAGGCTTTAGGTATGAAAAATTCTCTTTGTACCATACGAGGTGGTACTTGCATTGTACAAAGGCGGCCTTCACCTTTTACAACGATTTCTACTTTCTTATTACCTGCTCCATATGTCTGACCAATGAAATAGTATTTTTCATCAACCTTTAGCCTTCTAATATCCCGCGGTTGCGGACCGTGGGGATGTCTGAACTTGAACGTTTTAGGCTTAATGTACAGAGTATAGGGTTTGAATTGCCGAAATTTGACTGTACTTTTGAGGTGTCGTTGGCAGCGATCCCCTTCTGCACAAGCAAGTTTCTGGCAACACAAAACCCCAAACTTACTAGACATCCAAGCGTAATCGCATTTCTTACCCTTGCCAGCAGGGGCTTTAACGCGTTTACGTTTCTGTGTTGGACTCTTTAGCGGAGTGTCTTGGAGCTTCTCTGAATTAGGCTGGCTAGAAGGGATGGGGTTGGAAGGAGGTAGAAGGGGCAAAGATTGTTCAAGCGGGATGGAGCAAACAATTTTGGGCGGGGTAGGAGAGCGTGTTAGGTCTATGGTGGGAAGATCAGGGGAGAAGATGGATTTACGGGGTGGTTTGGTTGGTGTAGGTGGCATGGGGGATATAGGTGAGGGACATTGGGATGTAGTGTATGAGAGGATTTTCCGGGTTCTGCTGTATGGGGTGATCCTCGACCTAGACGTCTCTTCAAAAGCCGCAGACTCCGATCCTGAGTCCGATAGCAGCGAGAGTGCTGGAGAGGCTACCGGGACTCGACCTGACGACTTGACGAGTTCTCCTGACGATGGCTGTGCACCAGCCTCTTCCACTGTCGCCGGCAATGGCGACAGGCTGGGCATTGAGGCGGGCTGTGGTGGCGGCGGCGGCGGTGGCGGCATCGTCAGGCAGCTCAGGATGTTCGCAGTCATCAGGTATTCCAGGATCGAAGTCGAGGATGATGAGGGTCGAGACGCGTCGGTCGAGGTTGAAGTTGATG
>CM061533.1:79519469-79618375 GCA_030545055.2 Neoaliturus tenellus
AACCTTAAAATTTCATTATATTTAAACGGCCTGTCTAATATAAATTCACTCAATAATACACTGACAAGGACTAAATGAGCAGAGTATGTCTACATTAGGAGACGTCGTATGACATCATGAAACTTTGGAGTAAATAAAAATACGATTCATAGCCCGTCGAAACTCGACGGAAACTGCTCCATGCGTGGTGATCGAGTGAAACGCTAGGCAGATGGTGCTAAACATGTATAAAATATACTTTTTAAGATTGCTAATTCCTTTCAATTGATGATAAACGTGGTTAAGTAACTTAAAATATAGTACTCAAATTTTACAATCAAAATTTATTTATTTTTATTATTATCCAACTACAAAGTTTTAGGCCTACGGTTAAAATAGAATAAAAATATATTTTTTTAATTTAAATAATGATTCTTTATAATTAGGTACATCTTTAGGTACGGGCCTAATACAAACCATTTGTTTCTTGATCGATTGCTCTTTTACTGTTTTTAGACTATATACCTTGTGTGGACAATCAGCAGATTGAAAGTGTTTAAAATAAATTAATCGCAAAGGTTTCTAAATGTAGATTTTGTAATTTAAGAAAGTAAGATAACGTTAAAGTAAATAGACCCCGATAATATAGAAAAGTTTAGCTTTTATTAGGTACAAACTGCATGCAAATCGGTCCAGTGGAAGTCTCAGACAAACTGTCCAAAGGTGTTTTTACCTAATTCCTTAAAATTTATATATATTTTCACCACACTATATGAAAAACATCTATTGTTGACACCAGCTTTGAGAGTGGGAAATAAGGCCATATAGTAAGAATATCAGTTGGTGATTTTTTCACAATAGCAATTACTTATGATGATTGACAATAATGGCAATTCTATCGAAAGAAGCGCTAGTGGCGATAAAAGTATATGCCTGTTTATAATAAACCAGCTGTTTGAATGAAATGTATGCAATTTTGTGCTAGCCGGAATTCTCACAACACCATCATCATACTCTGAATTAAATGTTATTGCCTACATGGACTTGAAGGCTCTGTGAAAAGTCCAAAAATCCTCAACCGTACATTGTAAGTTGACCTTGGAGAGTGGTCTTTAGCCAGGACCTGTCTACTTTTGCTAGCTGAAATCAGAGGCCTCAGCCATTGCTTTCAATTGCCGGATTGCTTTCAAGAAGTGCCCTCTCGTGATTCTTATGGATCCTTCATCACACCTTCATTACATAGAGGTATGAAATAAAAAGAAAATTAATTAAAACTAAATATTATAATTAATAATGAAACATAGGAAAAGACATTCTGTTATTGTAATTCCTTTGTTTAAGCCGATGTTAAACAATTATAAATTGAGTTTAAATAATATGGAAATTAATTTTGGGCGTTTTTTTTACCATGCACTTTTATATTCAGGACTAGGTGATTAGTTTAGATGGATTTTATTAAACTTGAATAATCCTTGTTCCTAGAAAAAAATGTTATTTCGTAAGTTTAATATATAGTTTTTTGGGCTTCACTCACCTTATTATGACCTTCAGGGGCTCGTAAATTGTTAAATAAACTCACAAAGATACATAAAACTGATTATTGTACCGAATTAGCAGCCAATCAGAGTAATCATAGTAGGCCTATAGCCTAGCCAATCTGAATATTTTTTAAAAATTTTATTAGTCCCCGAAGGTCATATAAGGCGAGTGAAGCCCACAAAAGAAACATATATTGAAACAACCTCACCCATAATCATGTCATTCAGATACGTAAATTTACTGTCATTTGTTTTTTAAGTAAATTTGTAAAATTTTGATTTATTAAAATAAAGTTTCAAAAATAATTAAATGGTTCCCACCAGTCACGTTATAAGCAACAAAATCAATATAGGCCTATTACATGAAAAGTAATCATAATAACAAAACTAATACTTTTGTTTCGTTTTTGTGTTATATGTACAAAATTTTATTCACTATCATAATAAGGAGTAATAAAACAATATCAAATGTAGGAAACAAGCTATAACCTAAAACACGATTTTAAAATTGCAATAACATTCTAAACAACTGTCGTTTACAACGTTTTTGCCAATTTTTTTAGGTCATGGCCCTGTGTGTGTTTTTACCAAATATGATAAGACATCACATTTATTAAATATAAATACTAAATGCAATACAGAAATATATTTTTAAATCTGTAGGTTCACTTGGCGGTTATAATGTTACTGCACGCATTTCACGTGGTGGATGTTTTGGGGGCACTGGTCTTTTATTTTCATTAATGAATGGTTCTCCAACACTCCTCTAGACTTTACAAACATTTATTGTAAATTACTGTAACCTAAGTTATTTGTCCTTTTCGGCTACGGTTAAGGCAATTATTAAAATCAAATTCCACAAGACTGACATTCTCGGGTAAATTGGTGCATGTAAAAAATTGTGCTTTCATTGAAAATCATCAAACAATTAATTGAATAAGGCAATCCTCTGAAACATTACTGCGTATTTCTTATCCAAGAAATATAAGTTTCGGAGGACTCTATTTCACGGAGCCCTCCACAGAGGCGACCTACCTCTCCAGTGCGATTGGACGAGTCCCAGAGCGCGTTCCGCAGCATCACGCCCGGCCCCGTCGTCGAGTTTACCAGCCTGAGTCTCAACCCCGGCCTCCCCGTCGCAGTGAATGGTTCTTTATCCCAGTAAACTTGTAAGCCCTTCTTCCAAGTTACTGTGTAGAATTTGCTGAGGTCTTGGTAACTGTAAATTAGAAAAATTTTACTTTTAAAACAACCAATACAAGATTATGGGAATGTTAAAAAAAAAAAAAAAAAAAAAAAAAAAATACTACTGAGGTATTAGGTAATACATAATTATATCAAAGCATGATATTTTTCGTAAAAATAAGACAGTGCTGTATTGATTACCACGTCATAAAAGTGCTTTAAGTGGCTGTAGATGCTTAAAATCAGGAGTAGTTGTTATTCTTCCCTCTCATTTTTAAACGCTGGCCCTACTTTCGAAAATTGTTTTTTTGGCCAACTATAATATAGAGTACCAAAACACACTGTTGGCCAATCATAGGCAGTTACGAAGGGCCAACTATCTGTCAATGAATTTTGCTCCTAAGTTTGATACTAGCGACAAATACCTGAAAATGAATCCTATATAATCGTCGTCATCAGTCCAGTCAACAAAGAACGTTCCTTCAAAGTCCACACCACCAAAGCCATCGAACCCTAAAAACAATAATTATTTTTAACCTGCTATATAAAACCTTTTACACTTTTTCATTTGTATATTAAACGATGTTTAAAATGCTCAAACTATTCCGAATGTTATTCTAACAGAAAAATTTCAAGTTCAAGTGATAGATAGCGCCCTTATTTAAAGTCCGATTCTCATTATTTTTTAGTGGGAACAACTACAGACCAAGCCCTATTCAATGACACAAAAAACTTGAAAATCAGTTAGGAATTTTTAGCGTATTAAACGTGTATAAATGAATGCATACACATTTTAGACAAAAGTGCGCCATTATGATAGGTGTTCCTGGTTAGTATACAGGGTGTTTCAGAACTCCCTACCAATATTTTAGGGCATTGTTAGTGGGTTAAAAACATATCTAAATATCATATTTAAATTGTCCGGAAGTCTTAAGTTACTCACACAGCCGCCATTTTAACGGATGGTTGTATTCAGATCATATTTGGTATAAGTCTTTTTCATACCAATGTACATTTCCAAGAAAAAAATTATTTTTTCCATTGTATTTTTTCAAAATGGCGGCCATTTTAAATTTTCAAACTCAAATATCTCGAAATCGGTAAATTTTATAACAATTTTACAAGACACAAAAAAGTTGCCAAATTAAATTACCTAACCAATGGTGCCAAGGTTGTAAGGATCTGACAACAAATAACGGAGTTATTGCGATTTTTCTTCATAAAAACATTGATTTTACTGTTAAAATGGCCTTATTTGCATTAAATTCAATGCAATATCCATGTTTTTATGAAGAAAAATCGCAATAACTCCGTTATTTGTTGTCAGATCCTTACAAACTTCGCACCATTGGTTAGGTTAATTTAATTTGGCAACTTTTTTGTGTCTTGTAAAAGTTTTATACAATTTACCGATTTTGAGATATTTGAGTTTGAAAATTTAAAATTGCCGCCATTTTGAAAATATACACTGGAAAAAATTAATTTTTTTCTTGGGAATGTACATTGGTATGATAAAGATTTATACCAAATATGATCTGAATACAACCATCCGTTACGGAAATAAAAATTATTATGTGTAAAAAACAAAAGGGCGGCTGGGTGAGTAACTTAAGATTTCCGGAAAATTAAAATATGATATTTAGATATGTTTTTAACCCAGGAACAATGCCCTAAAGTATTGGTAGGGAGTTCTGAAACACCCTGTATAAGTGGTACGGTAACAATGAGAAGACGAGAAGGACGAGGTGTTGGATTATTGCTGGACTATTGAGGGACAATTACAGGCCTTTTGCTTTTCTTTAATTCGTACATACCCATTTATGGCCGTCGGGTCGTTAACGACCCATCCGCCATTTTGATTGTTATAATTTTTGTTAATGGTTGTATTTTAAACCAATTAGTGTTATTATGTTCCTGTGATATTGCGTGTTGGTACCCCTGCATATTTTTCTCCAGAATCAACTGTGTCAGCCATATGGAGTGTCATTTCGAGGTTATGTCAGTTCAGTTGATTTAGCTGCACGACACATCACAGTAAAAATGTAAGTATAAACTATAATACTCAGTACTAAATTTTTATTTTAGTGTAATTTCTTAGTCTTATAGTTGTTGATTATGTGGAAGATATTCATACTTCTGATAGTTTTTTTTAGTAACCACCCCAGAGGTGTGCAATATTGACTGGGTCGTTTTTGACCCAGTGGGCACATGAACTATCAAAAGCCACAAAAAGACTACTTTACTAATATTTGTGTTTACCTTACTGAACCTAGGGTTTTGGAAGACATTTGTTTAGTATTTACCATAGTAATCCCTTATTTCACTTAGCTAACCATTCTTCTTATACCTGACCTATGTTGATGAGATTCTAAAACCCTATTTGTGGTTTTTTTCAAGGTTTCACAAGGGCCTAAAAACCCATGAGATATTGGATGAGTTGGAGACTTTGATGGATGATCAAGTGGCGGCAGTCGACGTATTAATCCAGCCACCACTCACGGGCGCTGGAGATGAAACGGATGGTAATTCGGGGGATGAGGACTGCAATGATCCAAATCGTCTTTGTCGTCGACAATTGGAAGCATCAGCTGAAATGGTTCTTCACACTCCACAAGGTGAGGAAATCATTTCTATGAATACTTTGGAGACTGCTGCGCAACCTCATGACGCAGAAAAACCTAGCACTAGCAATGCAGATAAACAAGAGGGGGTAAAAAGAAAAATTAGTCAAAAAGAAAAACCACAGAGACCTACTAAAAAAACCAAAATGAAGAAAACGAACAAACCAAAAAGAAAGTGGGAAAAAGGTGATATAAATCTTTTGAAAAAGCAACTGAAGAAGAATGGGTATGCCCCCCTCATCTTACAGTTCCTACCCTCTCAGACAGTAGCGAGGCAATTGATTTTTTTATGCTGTTTTTCAATGAGGAAGTTGTTACCCATCTCGTAAGGCACACAGTTTTATTTGCGGCTGTTGACAAAAAAACCCTAATTTTCAACTCGCAACGCACCAAATGTATACATTTTTAGGAATTATTTTGTTGAGTGGATATGTACCACTACCACGCCGAAGGATGTTTTGGGAAGAGAAAGACGACACATATAACCATATGGTTGCTAATGCCATGCGGCGAAACAAATTTGAGGAGATCATGAGGTACTTCCACATCGTTGAGAATGGATCGATTGATAAACAAGATAGGGTGGCCAAGGTACGACATTTGCTAGATAAGCTAAATGATTTGTTTATGACCTATGCTCCGGTCGAAAAAAAATGTAAGTATCGATGAATCAATGATTCCATATTTCGGGCGTCATGGATGTAAGCAATTTGTTAGAAACAAACCCGTCAGATTTGGGTTCAAGGCATGGGTACTTGCAACAAAGTTGGGATATTGTATCCATGCCGATATTTACCTTGGTAAGGATGCGTCATATGATTCTTCTGTTGGGTTAGGGGGTAGTGTGGTCATGAAGCTAACCTCCAAACTCCGGGAAAACTACCCAGACACTACGTTTTCAGTATACTGTGATAACTTTTTCACATGCCCAACCCTATTAGAAAAACTTAGAGACGTTGGTTTCTTGGTTACTGGAACTGTAAGGGTTGACAGAACAGATGATGCACCTCTTCTAGAAAAAGGAGCTATTCAGAAGCAGCCGAGAGGGACACACGACTCTTGTGTTGACAGAGATAACAACATATGCGCTGTTCGGTGGAACGACAATGCTGTAGTGACCATCATCTCAACTGAGTTCGGGGTTGCACCACTGAAAACTGCTCAACGTTATTCAAGAGCTGAACATAAGAAGATTGAAATTCAACAACCAAATGTCATCTTCAACTACAATAAGTATATGGGTGGTGTGGACCAGTTAGATGCCAATGTAGCGGTGTATCAAATCGGTATTAGAGGGAAAAAATGGTACATGCCCATAGTTATGTGGTTAATTGATGTAGCTCTCAACAATGCCTACCAATTAGCCAGGAGTTATAAGGCTAACACAGGCGACCTTCTGCAATTTCGCAGGGATGTGGCTACTAGCCTGCTGATGAATTATGGAGAGCCCAAAACTGTTCCCGGGCCAAAGAGACGATTTGTGGTACCAACATCTGTTCCAGACTTTGTACGTCTTCGAGACAATGAACACATCATCTTGACGCAGCAGAGCAGAAGACGATGTCATGTTTGTAAGAGCAAAACTACGAAGGCGTGTAAAAGGTGCGGCGTTCCGCTACATGACAAGTGTTTCCATCAGTTTCATTCATAGCTTTTAGCTTGATAAGTAATAAAATGTATTACTAATGTATCAATGGATACATCATACCTATTGTCATAATTTAATATTTAAGAAAATATATATCCAATAAATTTTGTTTTTCACACTGCTTTTTAATCACATTTATCCATCATGATATCCCATGTGCCCATTGGGTCAAAAACGACCCCGGCCAAAAAACCATGTTAAATAAATAATACAAATATTTTAATATTACCTAGGGTCTATTAGGCCTAAGGAGTAGTTAGTTTCAGTTTTTGAACGATTTTTTACAAAAAAAAAAACAGTTTGGACATATATGGGTATTTTTAGTATTTTTTTTAGTATATTTTTAGTATTTTTTCGGCCTTTTGAATGTCTTCTTTTTCTCAACCACCTCACCCTCTAACGGGACCTTGAAAAAATCCAATAGTCCCGCAACAGTCCCAGAAGTGTAGATACATCATTTACACCTTGCGAACAGAAACCCTTGCTTCTACTTCCGGTACTTCACGTTTGAGTTTTATAGATATCTTGGGTTATTCGAGCAATCAGAACACCGCGTCTAATAACCAAATCATCATCCGGCTCTTCTGAATAGCATCAGTCCAACGTTGAGGGTATAATCTTTATTTACAACAGCACCGACCTCAATGGGATATTTAAGCGCTAATTCTGATCTTGGAGCTTTTCTTCCATAGCATCTGTTTGACCAGTCTTATCTATTTCACCTCTAGTTCGACTTAAGATGTCCAGATGCTGGATAGTTACAATGGTATATAGCACGCGAATTAATTGAAATTATTTTCTACATATTTATGTTATCCGTACTGTACTGTTCGCTTCCTTTACAGCCCGACTGAATTTAAAGCCGTCATAGATCAGGTATACCTCTATATATTATATTACTTTCATCGAGAATAATATCAACGCCTGTAGGCCATTACCATAGGCCGAGTGTCCTACTTTTATTTTCCAACTCCTTATGTGATTCTGAAAGGACCGACCAATTGAGGCAAGTGGACCCATATTTGTGCCTCTTTCTTCCACCACCTAAATAAATTTGTCAACAGGCATGTTGTATCACTGTCGGGTAAAGGTATTTGCAATTAGTATTATCTGCCAAGTGAAGCCATTCATTCTTCAATGGTGTGGACCTAATTCCTAGGTTCGTTAGCCACATGGGCTATTTGCACTCCCCGGTTGCTTTTCAAATTTCATACCACTTCAGAAACCTGGTAAACTTCTGTATCCTGCAAACAATTGCAATTTTTAAGTCCCACGGGATCTGAGGTGTAGTAGAATTGGGAGATTATTGTATTTTTTCTGAGTCCCGTCTAAGGGTGAGGTGATCGTGGAAAAAACATTCAAAACCATGAATAAATCACAATAAAGGAAGTACGAATGGGTCCCGCAATAGTCCCATGATAGTGCCATGTAGTCTCACAATAGCCCCACGATAGTCCCTCAATAATCTTTGACCGATTTTTATGTTAATCTTTTGCTGCTGCGTATTTCACTTTTGGTTAGTTTGGAAATCAAGTATGAATAAAAATTTATTACAATAGTATTTTTCGATGTAATCGAGAGACACTTCTGTGTGTTTCCTACTTACAATATACTTCATTTTAGAAAACTAAAATTAATAGTAGTGGAGTTAGTAGCTTCATTTACAATTTAGTCAAGATTGTAACTGTTGTCCTAAGAGGTTATGAAGATTGTATTATATGCGAGGCCAGGTCACAAACCTTGTTAGATCATTGTAATTAAAGAAAGGAAGGGTAACAAAACTAATCCTGTAGAATCGCCACGTGGACCTCCCTTTTATATATCTTTTATCTTCGGAAACATAATGTCGTCAATTTATCAGAGATGATCTATGGTAAAGTCTGGAGTTGTATGGTTTATTTGTAAAAATTCTAGTTTTGTTAATAATGTAGTAAGAGGTACACAATCAAATATTTTTCTTTAAATAGCAATAACTAGTTTAAACTCACCAACAGCCAACCCCGGATCACTGTCTAGGGTTTGCATGATTTCCGCTCCCTTGTCAAGAATAACCCAAACTGGATCTGGCTGGACCTCTCCTTTTGGATCCAGATTAAAGGTGTCAAATTTCCTAAATTGAAACATCGACATCCATGTAAATTTTCTGTTCTCACCTACCAATATTGGTTAAAAAATGTTTGCAGTGCAATGTAGAGCTACCACTATCCCACTTATGAAAAGGGGGTTTATCATAACACACAGCTACTCATATGTTACAATGGCTAGTAATTGATTGATCTTAGTGTGGTAGGGACCGATTGGAAACACTGACGAGTTCTCAATCAGACGGACACACACTAAGGTTTTGGGTTTATAAAAGGTTTTCATATTTGTAAAGAGGTTTTTTATATTAAAAACATGTCTACTTTAAGGGCGATAAAACATCCAAAACGTAACACATATTGTATGTAGTCTTACATATTAATAATCTAACGAAAAAGTTGTAAACGCATTCATTCAAATATGTTTTAACGAAAAGTAGTGAATTTTTTCTCAGATAAAGTTTTCATTGACAGTTAAAAATATTAATAACACAAAATAATAAAGGAGCTTCGGTTCCTAAGCCAAAGACTTATTTTGATAGCAGCTATGTGTACTGGAAGTATTAAGAGCCCCTCAAGGGCTTAACATTTTTGAAAAGATTACAGTTAAACATTGTACATCATTTTTTAAATAATGTAAAAACTCTCTGGCTTTTTTAAAATATCTTTTTCACTTTTCTTCATATTAGGGGATAGGAGTTAAAAATTACTCTTAAATGCAAGCATATCATGTCAAATTTAAGATCATACTAAGCAGAATACCACAGCAAAAACCAGACCTCAAATGGATGATCGAGACGGAAATTACAAATAATGACGGATCAAACGTTCCTTTGAATAGCGTTGGTAAATCTTTAAAATACAACCAATTTCTTTATACAATTTTCTACGGTCTGCACTGTGGCTTACTGCTCTTAATATAAAAGACTTGAAAAATGATGTATAATTTGACAAGCACTACTGAAGTTTAATTTCAAACATCCTCTAAGAGACAATCCAAAAGGCAACATAAGGAAAACTTAATTTCACCATGTCATAAAATTTAACCGTCTTTAAATTTAGAGTATTTAGATTTGTGACTATTTGGATTTTAAAAAGGTTGAGTATTACAAAACTTATTGTACTTTTAAGTTTTGTCTGTATAATTTGAATGGGAAGTTTTATTTTATTTTATTGCCATGATTGTAATTTCGTACGTTTAAAGTCTGCGTTGTGGCATATACTAAAAATGACGTTTAATATGCAATGTCGCAATAAATTTTATTAGCATTCAAGATATATCTGATTTCTGGAGTGCCATCACATTGCCACAAAGTAAAACTTCAAATGTCTTAAAAAATGGATTGTGTGTTTTAATACCTATGATACATATTTAATGATACATATTTTACAAACCAATTCTATCGAACTTGACTTGTATTTTTAAATAATTATTAATTAATAGTTTAATGACAAAGAAAAAAATCTGGGTCCAAATAGAACCTTTTAACATTTACTAGCTTTTCACAGAATCGAACCAGCAATTTTTAGATTCAAAGGCGAGAGCTATACCTGCTCAATTAGCCAGCCGTTAGTTAATTATTTTATGTTGACAAATGTCTAATTTTGATTGCTTAATCTGTAATCGTTCATGTATAACACTTCCGCACGCGGGAGACCAAATATCAGGTAGGTATTGGTAAGAAAGGAGATTTATCCTCGGAAACTAGGTCTTTTAATTAATACTGTACAAACTGTTCATTGGGTACGTCCATAGCCTGCAAACCCAGCAGTTTCAGTGGCTGCCGACATAGAGACTGTCAGTATCGGGGGTCTCGTAGGTCCAATATTGCGAGCAGTGTTTCACCTGCTCCCATTTTCCGCATTTATTTTAGGTCCCATAACAGTGGGAGTGATTTTAAATTAAAGACGGAGACTTGGGCTATTTGATCTAATTTTTATTTATTTTTTATATTTAAAGTTAATATGTAACTATAATGGAAAAAGTTGATCCAACTTTGTTCAAATTTGATCCTTTTTAGTATAATATGGATAAATAATAATAATAATAAAATAATAAATATTAAAAAAAGTAGGATAAATAGTTAAAGACTTTTTATTTCATTAAAACCCCTCCCACTTTTATTGGACTTAAAATAAAGGCGTAAAATGGGAGCAGGTAAAGCACTGCATGACGTTCTGAGAGGCCCTTTAGCCCCCTATTAAATAAAATATGCAATATATATTTCCATCAAAATACTGCTTGCAAAGCAGCAGTTTCCTGTCATATTTTTCGTACTATTAATTTGTAAATATAAAAAGTTATTGTTGGTCCTTGTTACAAACTACTATTCGCTTAATATGAGGTTCAGAGCTTTCTCTATGAAATTAATTGCAGTGGTTCTATTTATTTTACTAAAACCTCTACCTAAAGTCAGTAGTATGGATGTGGCTATTGTTGGGGCAGTTGTCCAAATAGTCAGGGAACCCGTCATCGTCCCAGTCGTCGTCACAAGCGTCTCCACGGCCATCCCCTGCAAGCCAATCAACATTTTGGTCATTCATTATTTTCATTAATAATAAGTAAATTTAATAAGTAATAAGTAAATTTTACTTAACACTACTATGTCCAAAAAATAATTTGAGAAACATCTTAAGTAGTCCATAAGAGACCAGCGAGGATATTGTTGGAGAAAAATTATAACTTTCTGATAAAGTCAATTTGATGTAATTTAAGTACAAAAATTCATCAGATGGGGAAAAATTATTAACACGTGAGGTATTGGGTTGGGTTTCTAAATACCCTTGGAGCTGGGACCATCTATAATAACCGAATTCTTATTAGTTCACTGCAACTTCCACTAGAAAACCTTTTAAAGGGCATTTTTGAATTTTTAAACTAATTATTTTATTATCAGACAATGTCATATCCACTGTGACAGCGTTAAATTACAAAAAAAGTACAATTTAATGTTATATGATTGTTTCGTTCATGCTTTCATCCTAAAATTTTGTTGAGAGTGATATTTTGACTTAATACTCTATGTTATCCTACCTTAGGATGCTGATATGAAAAAACTCGTTATTTTTATACTTAATTAATTTTAAAATATGGTAAAGAGTATTTAATATTATTATTATTTTAAAATTTCCTTCTTTATAAATGTTGTACCGTATATGTTGTTGCCTACCATTAGAGTCCTTCTGGTCGGGGTTGTACACCAGTGGGCAGTTGTCTTTGCCGTTGAGTATTCCGTCCCCGTCAATGTCCGGGTCACAGGCGTCCCCGATTCCGTCCCCGTCCGTGTCCAGCTGATCGGGGTTGGGGACATACGGGCAGTTGTCCTTGTCGTCCTGAATACCGTCCCTGGAAAACAAACGCCAATACAGGATTGCTTTTAAACACTGTGCCTTTACAGTACTTCAAAGATTTTAGAAGCGACTATTTTAATGCTTTTGATCTTAGATAGTAGACGTTCTTGGGAGGATAAAACTAAATAGAAACATATGAGTACTAAACTTTACCAACAGATGGAATACTAGATATAGATCAAATTATTGAAAGTTTACTTCATTTTACTAACAATTACATATCGAAAGGTTTTAAGATTCATATATTTGCAAAGCAAGTTCAAACATTTTTAATCAATGCCATTTTTACGAAATGTGAAGGTAATAGCCTAGTTGCTTATAAAACATTATTTATAAATCAAAGAACTTTCAAAATACACAACTTTAATGTACTTCCTAAATAATGTGTTAGTTAAATCAATCTTTCCAACTGATAATTAAAGCTGTCTGTTATCAATTCCATCGATCATGCACACTCAAACACACACATTCACTCATACGCACACTGGTGGCCAACATGTAGTGTGGGACGCACAACAAAACCTAGTAACCTAGAAAAAACTCTTGTTCCACTTTCGGACCCCAGACTGGGATAACTTATTCCCTCTCATCAGCAGTAAGTGCTGTCCTAAGTTACACCAACTTTGGTTTTTGCCTTTTAGTCCTCAATCCAAATCCATTAATTCATTTTTCCAATTACCTACACAGTGACCAATGTCAATATTGGTTTTCTTAGATCGAAAGACGCTCTAGATTAAATGCGAGACAAACCCCAGAGGACCCCATTTGTCCTCATTCCCCAACATGTTCATTCAGACCGAGTCCACCGACAGCACTCCAAGATATCATGTGGCCTCCCGTGTAGCCGTAACATCGTGGACAGGATGGAGAATTGTGTGTCATGCGCTCTCAGGAATGCAATATATACAGTCAAGTAAACTGGTTTAAGCACTCCTTTGAACGACTGAAAATGGCCATGAATCAACAATAATTCATCCAGGAAGAAGTCTTCCTCAACATCTAGCGGATCCACCCAGTGTTGGACCTGCTTAATTAGTCTCGCAGGCCATCGAACTTGACTGTCCAGCTTCCAGCACTCCTGGCATGTCTGTCTGGTAGGTTTGCTGAAATGGCTGTGGTCTTTTAAGCTCTTTACTGACATCAACTTATCCCTGATAGATTAGCAGAACAATCGTGTTAATACGCTTCCTTCTCGAAGACCACAAACATTATCCTTCTCAAGGCGCGTGACAGTCCATGGACACTCATCAATTCGTTGACCCAGAGTTGATACAGCCTTAGCTTTCGTGCATAAATGTTAGGGCACATAAACGCACCCAACCAAAAATGACTCGACCGGCATCTTAGATACAAGGAGTCTGCCGTATCGGACGTTCTAAATGTCCGGTCCGATTACCGCACAGGATGGTTGGATCCAATCGGCTGCCCTTCAATTAGCTTGCCAGCAGGGAGGCCGCAAACTATACACTGGAACGCTCAAGACGTTGCTCATTTCAATCCATTTCGACCTGTTAAATACAATACTCTGGAAGGTGCGAGGTTGTGGCCTCCCTCGTGTGGCCAGGTTGTGAGGTTTGGCCCTCGTGAGGTGTGGCCAGGTTGTGAGGTTTGAGGTTGTGGCCTCAATGGAAAACTCACCGGGACTAGGAGGTTTGCTGTTTTCTAGGATGAGAAAGACGTGGCGATTTCCAACTCTTAGTTTCTGAAGAGAGGAATATTCTCTACCCGTCCAAACTATCGGATGGCGTAACTAGATATGCCGGAAACAGGGCGGTTACGAAACCGTCCATATCGGCGTCTTTCATGATGAAGCAGACTGGAAAGATTCTGGGTGACGGTTTTATAACCAAAACCCCACGGATTAGAGCCATCGTCCTCCAGCAGGACTCTGTTCCCGACACGCTCAGACTGCAATTTGCTTCTTTTTTGAAAGTTTAACAATTGCTTTGCGGCACTTACGAACGACGGGAGCAACCGAATGACAACTCTCGGCTTGTTTATAGTGTTTTACCCATCGGAGTCCTTGTTGTTGTCGCAGGCATCTCCTACCCCGTCGCCGTCGCTGTCCTTCTGGTCCGGGTTGTAGACGAAGGGACAGTTGTCACAGGCATCTCCCACTCCGTCGTGGTCTGTGTCTTTCTGGTCCGGGTTGGGGACGGTCGGGCAGTTGTCGGTCTCGTTGGGAATGCCTGCAACACGGACCCATCAGGTCATGATCGGGGTTATATCAGTTCTTATTCTTGATTATGCACTATCGGGTCCTGATAGTTTTATAAACTGATAGACATGTTTAATATTGTGATCCAATCTTTTGAAGGAAATATTTGCATTGTCAAATACTGACTTACAGATTTTAATTTTGATAATGTAGATAAAAGAAATTATTTTATTGGTTCTAAATTTACGGATTTGAGGTTTGATTACCCACCACTGTGGGTACTTGCATTAACGTTTTGAGCACGATAAATTGTTTACCAATCGATAAAAGTATCAGTTATATTCATTAAAAATTTCTATTTGTCTAACTAGTTAGAAAATAATTCTAGTTCGACTGCAGACATTGCCTATGTACACTACCGTGAGTAGACTTCTGATAGCATAGGCGTGTTTGAAACATATTGACGGTGGTGTGATCTCGTGCGGGCGTACATGGAAGTACAAGAGTCATATGATAGGCAAGTCAGTGATACCACTCTTCTCAATCAAGGATTAAACCTTTTATAATAGAGGTTTTTGTTTATGTTGTGATGAAATGTTTTTGCAGCACTGTAAATTCAGCTAAATAATAACAACATCGATGGCAGGAACTCTGGTGCCGGCATACACGAAACTTCCAAATTTTAGCCTCAAGCGAAATGCATTGGATGAGAGTCTATTCACAGTAGTGTACATAGTCAATGCTGCAATAAATGGTCCAGTGGCACGGTTGAGTCACGTCACCATGTCCCACCCAACCTAACAGACAACGAGTGCCTATATAGACACAAGGCAGAATAAGCAATTTTCACTTTTCAAAAGGGCACAAACAGGCCGGTCAAAAATTTGAAATACTAACATTTTATTATAATTTGAAATGAAATATTTTTCTGAGTTTATAAATACAAAAAATGGTACATTTAATATGGTTTAATAATTAATTTTGGGCTAGGAACAATGCTTCAATAAGTGACCAAATTACACAGAAAAAGTAATAGGAGAATTGATATGTACTGGTTAAAAAAAAAAAAAAAAAAAAAAAAAAAAAAAAAAAAAAAACAGGTTATTTACCAGAAGTAGCTTATGTTATAAAAATATGCTGTAGAGCACCATGACCACGTTATAATATCTCTAGCACTGTGTTGTTCCATTTAGTACATCTAATGATCTGAATCTTGTCAAATAAATTTCTGTTTGTAAATGAAATTAGCTGCTTTCTAAAATATAATAAACAATGATTCAGGCATTACTTTATTTTCCAGGGTAAAATAGTCTCTAATTAGAGTAAGGTTTGTTGAGCTCTAAGTTAAGAACAGAAAATTAAAGATGTGTTGTTATAAACTCACAAAAATATTATCTTTCAAGTTATTTACAAATCAATGCATTCTTGTAATTAACACTTTTTACTTGAGGGTAAAATATCGAAATTTAATGACGTTAAAACAGTTTCCACTATATATTTCTATATGCCATAAAATTCCATTATAATAATTCATTTAAAGTGTTTTGCATCTTAAATAACAATATAGTTTAAAGGAAAGTTGTTTTGATCGAAAAATGTGTTTTCGAACACAGAGAACGAATATAATGTAATAACCGATATTAACCCACCATTTTACTCACCTCATAGCTACGCACTACTTTAAATATTTTTTCCTCAGACACTAGAAAAAACTTTACTAAATGAGTGACCTCCTATAAACCGATAGTAAAAAAAAAAAAAACAAATTTAAAAACATGCTATATAAACTATTTTGAAGCCGGACAGATACAGAAGTCATTCTTTAAAGAGCAATAAATAGCAAAAAATTAAGTAAAATATAGTTTAGAAGTAGATGAAGCAAGTTTAACCGTCGTTGTCGATATCTGGGTCGCAGGCGTCGCCGATGCCGTCGTGGTCGATGTCCGACTGGTCGGGGTTGGCGACGTGGGGACAGTTGTCGCACGCGTCACCTACCTTGTCCCCGTCACTGTCCTTCTGGTCCGGGTTGTACACCAGGGGGCAGTTGTCCTGTGCCAGATACGACATTATTATAGCTTACCAAAATATAAAGAAATAGCTAGAAAATTTTATGAATTTAATTAATGTTGTGAAACATTGATTAAAAAAAAAAACATTAAAAACACCATTGTCCTTTAAAACATTATAGAAAAAAAAACAAAAAAAACAGTTCTGTGCTAAAGAAGTAATTATAATCATTGGGGCCTAAATAAGTTTCTTATAAGTTTTTCCTTGATCAATTTTTCCTTAATTGTAACCGGCTTATACGATTAATTCCCGTGATATATAATACTGTAAGTCAGATGTAACCAAGTAGTTGAGACTGAAATAGAGAATTTATATAAAGTCAAAGAAATAAATTGAAAAAACACGTCCTGTTTCTATAGCCTCTGTCTCTGGTAAGGAAGTTTCCCAAAAATTATAGAGGTTATCAACAATATTTTATAAAACCAAAATTTTATACGGTAGGTACTTCTAGAGCATTATTTTAGTTTTGTTTTTCAATAGTGTATTTTTTGAACCTATGACAAAAAAACAAAAAAAATACAATAGTTGCAAATCGGAACCTTTTGCTTATGATGGGTAGTGGGGTTGACTATTTCACTTCCCTGACTTATCTCCCCCCTTACTAAGCCAAACAATACTTAATAATCATACTAAGCCAATTCACTTGTATCAAGTGACTAGAATAATTACATGACTCTTTAGGGATTCGGATTAAATGTTATATTATGTACATTGTCAGGGTACATCTTTATGTCCATCCACATTACATAGACTATTATAATCTCTCCTTTACCAAAGTAGACTATTGAAATGTCAAGCAAAACTCTTCAGGTATTAAAATAGTTTAAAAAGCATATGATAATTTTTACTCTGCATTTCACAGTTCTCAATGCTTTTTCAACATTTTACAAAAAAGTCCAAAAATAACAATAGTATTGTTTTGTCATATATTATCCAGTTCAATGATCTCTGTTCTGATATGACAAGATTCCGTGATGTCATAAAAAAAGTGATATCACCAAACTTGTGTGACAGGTTTAGTAGGTGATTTATTAGTAAATTACGCTATCGAAAGCAACAATATTAAGAACGTCATAAAGGTAGGTAATTTAGAAGTTTGTTAATTACTGTCCTAAAACTTTGACAAGTCATTAAGGTCACACACTAAGTAGAAAATAATCTTTATTTTGATGCGGGATTTCCCCCACATCCGCTTATAAGCGTAACCACTTCATCCAAATCCACGACGGCCAAGCTGCTAACCTGTTTGTTGAGGACTCCGTCACCGTCAATGTCCGGGTCACATGCGTCCCCTACGCCGTCTCCATCCTCGTCTTCCTGACCGGAGTTGGACACAAAGGGACAGTTGTCCTAGAAATAAAACTTTACGTTTAATCAAGTGTCTGCTCAAGTCAAATATCCGCGGCAAACTTGTTCGAATAATACAAATACCAACAAACATTTCTTAAAGAACAATAAATGACCATATGATTTTCATGATGAATAAATAGTAGCAACAACCAAATGTTAGGTAGAAAACTGTTTGGCGAACATGTTCAGCCAATGTGGAAGTGGTTTAACAATATAATTACCAAAAATGTTAAGATGCTATCAATCCATTTATAAATAAATGGATACTGTAATAATTACATTAACATTAGTGATGATGATATATTCAATGAAACAATTTGGAAGAGGAAATCCTTGTAATTCAATATGAGGAAAATGAATGAATGGAATTATTAATTCAAGTGAAATACACTGTTTAGCCGTCTCAGAAAACATAAATAATAAATATAATTAAATCAAGCATCAGAAAAATACCAACAATAAGTCAATAAGTGTCTGGCAATTATCATATGACCAAAAATTAAAAAAGATTGTCATGATAATTAATGGCACTTAAGGTTATACTGAATTACCAAAACCTTAATATTTTAATGACAGTAAAACTTCTAACAAATTCATAATTTTAAGCAAAGAAAACAATCAAAATATTTGGGACTAAACTTTGTTAAATATTTTATGTATTAACTACTAATCATGGAATTATTTTAATTCATTTTGCAATTGCTCCGTTGGGGAACGGAAGTCACCTCACATTCCAGAAGTATTTACAGTTAATCCGAAAGGCGATGTGGGTAGATCAGAAGGAAAATCATGAGCCGTCTCAATAACAACTGTAACATCGTCTGGAGTGGCCGACGCGGACGCAGTGAACAGTTTTGTTGGCTATGACCGTAAGCATAGTATGTCGTATGACGTAATTGATTGAAATGTTTTTGGACCAAGAAAAAAAAGGAAGTCGACAACTAGGCAACTTGGGCAAACTAGTAGCAAGCATATGGCTTTGGAGAGCAAACAGGCTGACCTGCCCGGCCCTGTTGACGCAAACATAGATATAGGCTACGACAAACTCCGCTAAGCTCACAACTAACAGTATTAAAGAAACCAACCTTCCTACAGTGGATGTCGGCAAGTCCTGATCTGGGAAGCCATCCAAATCTGAGTCTTTACCACAAATTTTGCCGTCTCCTGCCCATCCAATTTTGCACTGTTAAATAGTAAATTTGCTGTAAAAATTTGAAATGTATTACATCAATATATACTTATTATCATAATACTCTAGATTTTTTGCAATTAATAGTTTATCTTCATTGTTTAACAGATTTTAGTTGAGGGATTAACTGTTCTAGCCTCTTTATCCTCTTGGCATAAAATTCCAAAAGTAATAATACATTTTTTTAAAGAAGATGTATATGTTGTTGTAAATCAATAAGTCTATTTGAATGTTAAAATTTAATTAAAATGTTTAAAATATTTCATTTGCTTATAAATGATAGATGAAGACCACACACCTTCATTCTATTGATATCATTATGATTTATGTACTACATAACTGTTATAACTATCTAGACCAGGAGTCCCCCCAAAAGTTGTTTTGAACCGTCGTGGATCCATTCCTAGTTTGTCAACTAACCTGCTAGTTTATAATTAGTTTCTTCTGAAGAGTCGTCTTCACCTTTGGGCTAGTAGCCCATTGTTGCGCTGTCGGCAAGTTAACCATACAGCTTTCATGCAAAACGTGGTAATCAATTCCCCTGTTTCGGACGCCGTTTTTACAAGGGTGAAGATGACTCTTAGAGAAAAAATTCCACTGTTCAGCTTTGTTTCAAGTTTATACAAGGTGGTTGATGAACATAAGCATGTCTTTGGAATATTTCTTAATATGAGAAAGACTTTTAAAATGGTTAATCATAAATTATTTTTAAAATAATTAGACCACTTTTGAGCTTCACTGACTTAGATATCTTCATTCGTAGAGGGTAGAATCCAAAGCCGGACAGATCTGTACTCACAAAATTGATCGCTAATAAATAGTGGTTTTTAAAACTCTTTCAGAGTAGCCTTTATATTTAATTACCCCACCTCCCTCTCACATAGATCTGAACCTGACCTCCTCTAATCACACTTACTGAATGCGAATAAACTTTTATTAACATTATACGGTATGGTATAACTATTGACATTTAAAAGAGATAGCCATTTTATGTTAAAATTGTAATTATTTAATTTGTCAGGAGTTTCAAAACAATCTGTTATCAGCAAGGGGTGCTTTCTGCAACTTAGTTAAAGGCAAAACTCAAGATTAAACCATATGTTACTATAATGTCTGGATCAGTTTAAACTAAGTTGGTAATACAACATTAAAGCTTATTTATTATTTTTATAAATTTGATGAATATTCATCATGAAGATTGGTGACTGGTTTCGAGGTCGGACACCCACCTGACATCCGTACTTGTCGACGGTGATGGTATAACATTTGGCGTGGTCGTCGCACAGAGTGCCGTCGGGACACGTGTGGTTGGGCCGGTGACAGCCTACCATCTGGTTGCCAACGTAGCCGGAGAGGCAACCGCCGCAGTGGAACGAGCCCTGTGAATGGTAACGTTAGTAAACAAATGTTCCGTCCTGGTTAAACTACGGTTTTTTGCACCTGGTTTTTTGTCCCTTAGGGAAGAAAAGAGTCAGCTGGATGGCAATGAGCTGTTCGTTTTAGTAAAAGTATCTAGGGGCTAAGTATTTGCTCGGTAAATTTAAACAATTATTAGTAGTGATATTAGTACTGTCACAGATTGTATGCTAATGTGCCAATCCCAAAAGGCTTTTTTCTTTCAAGACGAGCTCGTTGGCTCCGCTCACATCGCCTACACGGCGTGGTCGTTCGCAGCGCTCACTCGCTTTTAAGGATGTTTTAATGTCGGACTAAGGGCTTAATGGTATAATTTTGTTGAAACTGTAACACGTGGATTTTTCCTCTTCGGTTTACAGCTGATTTCATCACTGTTGCTAATTATTTTGTTTTATAATTTTATAGAAATTCTACAAATTGCTTAGTAGCTTTATCTATTTACTTTACTTTCCTTTAACTAAATAGTCAAATTACGACTACAAAGGAGGCCTCCTATTAAAAAAACTGATGAATTATTTTCATTATAGTATCATTAAGTAATTCATTTACTGGCTACAATTAAAAAAAGTTTATACTGGATCACGTGGTTTGTACTTTGACAGTTGAGTAAGCTATTTTAAGCAAATAAATCTTTTGTTTTGAGTTTTTAAACAATTTTTTAATACTCTTTTTAGTTTTTGTAAAACTCAATAAGACCAATGTTTAAATTAAATGTTTAATGTTTTGTTAAAATAAATATCTACTTACAAACAGGATTTTATATACCTGTACTTTGGATCGGAAGTCACAATACATAAATAGGCAGGACTGCAACACATGACTTAACTACCTATATCAGGATATTAGTTCCCCTCATCATTTTTGTACGTTGATTAATTCAATTATAAGTGATAACTTTGATTTTAAAACGATATCTCAACCCCAATCAATATGATAGATTATAAATAGTTATTTACAGGCATAAATTGATTACCTTAACTCAAGGTATGAACAGTTTGGATACTGACATATCCATTACGGCAACATTGACCGCGCTAACAACCCACTCAATTGTTCCATAGTACTGTCTTTTAATATAAAGTTATAACTTTGAAACCTTTCTGTAAGTTTACTTAAAGGGAATATGCTATTACGGTAGTACCAATGTATACAGAACCGAATAAGTAGGGACATCCTTATGGGGAAGTGAGAACGCTGCCCCTGAAACACAGATAGCACCACCAAGATGGTAAGGATTATGCTGATTGGTTGAATGGAAACAGATGACTAGAATAATTTTACTGAGGTTTGTTATTGTTTTGATTTTTTGTAAACAAATATGCTCATTTTGACATTTGAGAGGTAGAAAGAGCCCTTCCCGTGACAGTGGGGAGAAGTAATCCTAGCATCAGCGCTTTATTTTCCTCTGGTTTTCGGGGGCAAAACTAAAATTTTTTAACATGGGATGTCCCTAATTATTTGGTTCTGTATACATTGGTAGTACTCACTGAAATACCAAATAATTGACCATGATACGTTTTCGTTTTGAGGTCCCTAGAAGCAAAAAACACCGTTCGTCCAATATATAAATAAATCTGAACGAACCGAATGTTGTTTTTGGTTTCAAGGGACCTCAAAACAAAAAAGTATAACTGTCCTTGGGATTAGTTCCAGCCGTGACTGCCACAGTAATAACATATTCCATATGGATAAATTCGCTGAAAACACGCTAAATATTTGTGCTGGGCGTTGTAGGCCTACCGGAGTGTTGACGCAGACACTGTTGGGGACGCAGCCGCCGTTGTTTTCCTTACACTCGTCGATGTCGACGCACGGATGTCCAGGCGCTGAAGAGCCCGTATAGCCAGGGGGGCACGGCCTGTAGATTTCGGCTGACAGACAAAGCAATGTATAACAAAAGTATTCAACGCCAATTAGTTACATTTTAAATTGATAATTGTCGGTTATATACACTACCCATTATATTAGGTTATAAGATGAAAATAATATAACCATATACATAAAAAACACAACTGTATTGCTAACACTATGCTACAAGAACGAGCCGTCACCCCCTTCACTGTAAGGTGGTTATTCGGCAAATAAAATAATTTTTAACAAACCAGAATGCAGTGGACGCACCATTAATTAGACTTCTGCTGTATCACTTTGGGTAAGAGTGGTGGGGGACTAATACGTTACCTCTGTTAGCGATCCAGTGGTTATTATTTACATCTATAAATATGGTACGTTTGATAAATTTCTTAAGACACCGACGCACTCTATGGTGTGTATTTTAGGGTGAACATTACAAAAAAGGGTGACAAGGGTGACAATAACACCTTATTAATTTGTCTGGATCATTAATGTTACTGACCAAAGGCATCTTTGCCCAAGTTCGAACCATCAAAAAGCTATTAACTTTTCTCAGGACTGAATTTTCAACCTCCCGCAGATTCAAAGGCGAGCTTGAATGCCACCAAGCTTTTCAGCCATTTTATAAATTTTTACAAAGTACTGGTATTTTAAAAATTTGTATGAAACGTCCAAGTATTTAGTGTTGACGGTTTTTTTTCACAACAGTGTTACAGAAGATGGCAATGTCGGTTGAGAGTGGAAAGTGGTTGGCGAGTTTGGTTTAATTAGGTTTAATCAGGTTATCATAAGTAAATATTGGTTCATTTTCTTCGTTAATTCATTTTAAAAGGAAGGCAAACAACATAAACATAAAATATACAGCATAGACTATATAATAACGCACACTTTACTAATGGCCTCAGAACAAGACCTCTAGCTTAAGCTAGAATAAGCACCTAACTTAGAAAGCTTTGTACCCGTAATCAGACTCACTGTTGTCGAACAAGCGAAATCGAAGAACATGACCTAACCTTACCGGACTAAACGATTATGAAATATGTGGTGCCTATTACTGACAAGTACCTTAAAATTCCAGAGTAAATGTTTATTTAAGCTGTAAGGGCAAATATCTTATGACTACTATAGGTACTGTACAAGGTGCACGCAAGTTGACTTTGTTAGGCGCCGAGTTTGTTCTCCTGGGGGCTCGGCAAACTTACAATTACAATTTTTTAAATTAATAATAGCAGTCATACTCCTTGCACTAAAAACGGTGAGGGCAAAAAGGATTTTTTTTATTCAAAGCGAGCTCGTTCACTCAACCCAATCGCCTTAACGATGAGCTCTCCCGCATCGTTCACTCGGTTTTCAGAATGCTTTAATGTACCTATGGTTGCTGCACTCTAGTATAAATTCGTTGGACCACATTTTGAAACTGTAATACGTGGATTTTACTCCTGTATTGAGCAGCAAATTTCATAATTGTTACTCATTCTTTTGTTTTGTAATTCAATTCAAATTTTACATATTCCTTGGTTGTTTTCCCCTTGTATTTTCTTCCATAAACACTCCTAACTACCAGTATAAAGTACCTTATAAAAACGAATAAATTTTTGTTACTATAGTACCATTATTCAGTCGTTCAGTGAGTGACTACAATGGAGAACCACATTTTTATATTTTGGCACTTAGTTCACACATTGACAGTTGAGTCAGCAGTTTTAGCAACAGTTTTTTTGAACTCTCTACATGACCGATGGTAAGTTTTTTTATATTCTGTTAACTTTTATTTCTTGTATATTTAAAATTTTTTGTGGTAAACAACAAAGAAATTGTTCACTTCAAATATCAAAATATAGTTTTCGTAAGCAGTCGTCCATAGCCATTCCTCGACATAGAACAATAGATTTTGAAATTCAAACAATTTTTCCATCGATAAAACCTTAGAAATTATTACCTAAAAACCTCAAATATTTTTCAGATAAACTAAAATTAAGAATCAAACTGAAGTAGCCTCCTATAAAGAAAGAGCAATGCAGTGAGCGTGACTTATTCAATGATAATTTTCTTTAAAATTTTTCGATACCTATTTGTGCGCTGTTGATTCAATAATAGCTATACATAATTGTAACTCTTCTTTTGTTTCGTTTTGTTTTGACCTGTTGATGATGCTAATAACTTATAGACCCATGACAACAAAATGTTTTGGATTATAATGGCACATAAAGTTGGAGGTCCGTTGAAATTAATTCTTCTGACACTAACCACTGGATGGCAAGAGAAGAATGTCAGTTTGTATTTTGTGCTTCATGTAAAGGGTTGATTTCAAATGCATCAAACCTCACTAATATAAAGATAATTCTCTTCATTCATTTAAAATTTTCAAGTAAAATAAATAAGTCAAACTGCCATATTAAGGGCAACAATGAAGAGTTATACTAGAATTCAGTTTTAAAATCAATACATTATGTAGAACTTGTCTGATGTACTCAATTTACAAAAATGTATTCACCATGAGTTGTTCACCGCATTGAAGTGTTCACAAAGATGTTTAACTACATAAAGAGTGATGTTAAAAACATGTTAATTCCTTTTGACAACCGTCATTTACCCAAAATGCCCCCCATTTCCTTGTTAAAAATCCCGCACTCGTTTCCTTGGTTAAAAGAAGAATTATCTGTTACAATTAGATGAAAAAGCTAAAGAAACGCAGATTATGGTTGTAAAACGTCTATTTTTGTTTTTTAAACAGTTTTGATTTTATTGTCTTTGTTAAAACTATTAATACTATTTAGCATTCAAACTTCAGAAATTGTTAAGATATACCAGATATACCAGATATTAAATTATAAAACAGGACTAGTTACCAAGAAAACGTAGCAAATGGTGGATAAAAAATCAGCATTCGAAAAGGAAAATATCCTTTTTCTTTAGCACTTTGTACTTTAACTTCATTGATTGTGCACCTTTTTGGTAGACAAAGCCTTAAGTAAATAAAAATAACAGTAAGTTTAATAAACGCTAACATTTACAAATTATAAATTATAAAATGCTGAATTACAAATTGAAATATTAATGTTAAAAATGTATGTGCCTCAATTAATAAACTAATTGACATGTTATAAACATAACTAATTAGTCATCTTTTATTACCTTTGCAAATCACCATGTGGTGTACCACGTTACATTGTAACTTTGTATCACATTTTACTATGGTGCAAGGGTCTTGACAATGCAGATCTATACACTTCTGGTAATCTTTACATTGCTGATCAGAAGAACACCGCTTGGAAGGTATCGTGGTGTTTCCTAAGGATAAAAAAAACATATTACTTAGTGAAAATTAGTGATTTAAAATTATAAGAATTTAAAGATGTGACTAAACAATTGTAATGTACTCATTCATATTTTAAATTATGTAAAAAAAAGCACCTGTTTCAAATGTTGTATTTATGTTGATGGTTTTATGTATACAATCAATTGAAAACCCAAAACATTGTGTCAAGGTTTCAGTTTAAAATTACTTAAAAAATCAAATGTATGTTTACACACCTAAAATGCAACATTGTCTATATATAAAACCTATTTTTCAATTAGCTCGAACACACCACAGTTTTACTCCTTTACGGGTAAAACAACAGTATAACAAATCATTTCAATCGAAATAAGAGATATTACTATAAACAAGATAACCTATAAGAATATTATAGCTTTATGGCTCTTACAAAAACGAAGAAGAACACAATGAAGCGATTCCACGATGTAATACGTGGAATGGGTCACTGCACCCGGCTGTCACTACCGACCCCCATAATGAAGCCATGCCACGATGTGGTACGTGGAATGGGTCACTGCCCCCAGATGTCACTACCGACCCCCATAATGAAGCGATGCCACGATGTGGTACGTGGAATGGGTTACTGCCCCCGGCTGTCACTACCGACCCCCATAATGAAGCGATGCCACGATGTGGTACGTGGAATGGGTCACTGCCCCCGGCTGTGACTACCGACCCCCATAATGAAGCGATGCCACGATGTGGTACGTGGAATGGGTCACTGCACCCGACTGTCACTACCGACCCCCGTAATGAAGCGATGCCACGATGTGGTACGTGGAATGGGTCACTGCCACCGGATGTCACTACCGACCCCCATAATGAAGCGATGCCACGAAGTGGTACGTGGAAAGGGTCACTGCCCCCGGCTGTCACTACCGACCCCCATAATGAAGCGATGCCACGATGTGGTACGTGGAATGGGTCATTGCCCCCGGATGTCACTACCGACCCCCATAATGAAGCGATGCCACGATGTGGTACAAGGAATGGGTCACTGCCTCCGGCTGTCACTACCGACCCCCATAATGAAGCGATGCCACGATGTGGTATGTGGAATGGGTCACTGCCTCCGGCTGTCACTACCGACCCCCATAATGAAGCGATGCCACGATGTGGTACGTGGAATGGGTTACTGCCCCCGGCTGTCACTAACGACCCCTATAATGAAGCGATGCCACGATGTGGTACGTGAAATGGGTTACTGCCCCCGGCTGTCACTACCGACCCCCATAATGAAGCGATGCCACGATGTGGTACGTGGAATGTGTTACTGCCCCCGGCTGTCACTACCGACCCCCATAATGAAGCGATGAAACGATGTGGTACGTGGAATGGGTCACTGCCCCCGGCTGTCACTCCGACCCCCATAATGAAGCGATGCCACGATGTGGTACGTGGAATGGGTCACTGCCCCCGGCTGTCACTACCGACCCCCATAATGAAGCGATGCCACGTTGTGGTACGTGGAATGGGTCACTGCAACCGACTGTCACTACCGACCCCCATAATGAAGCGATGCCACGATGTGGTACGTGGAATGGGTCACTGCCCCCGGATGTCCCTACCGACCCCCATAATGAAGCGATGCCACGATGTGGTACGTGGAATGGGTCACTGCCCCCGGCTGTCTCAACCGACCCCCATAATGAAGCGATGCCACGATGTGGTATATGGAATGGGTCACTGCCCCCGGCTGTCACTACCGACCCCTATAATGAAGCGATGCCACGATGTGGTACGTGGAATGGGTCACTGCCCCCGGCTGTCACTACCGACCCCCATAATGAAGCGATGCCACGATGTGGTACGTGGAATGGGTCACTGCACCCGACTGTCACTACCGACCCCCATAATGAAGCGATGCCACGATGTGGTACGTGGAATGGGTCACTGCCCCCGGATGTCACTACCGACCCCCATAATGAAGCGATGCCACGAAGTGGTACGTGGAATGGGTCACTGCCCCCGGCTGTCACTACCGACCCCCATAATGAAGCGATGCCACGATGTGGTACGTGGAATGGGTCACTGCCCCCGGATGTCACTACCGACCCCCATAATGAAGCGATGCCACGATGTGGTACGTGGAATGGGTCACTGCCCCCGGCGTTCACTACCGACCCCCATAATAAAGCGATGCCACGATGTGGTACGTGGAATGGGTCACTGCACCCGACTGTCACTACCGACCCCCGTAATGAAGCGATGCCACGATGTGGTACGTGGAATGGGTCACTGCCACCGGATGTCACTACCGACCCCCATAATGAAGGGATGCCACGAAGTGGTACGTGGAATGGGTCACTGCCCCCCGGCTGTCACTACCGACCCCCATAATGAAGCGATGCCACGATGTGGTACGTGGAATGGGTCACTGCCCCCGGCTGTCACTACCGACCCCCATAATGAAGCCATGCCACGATGTGGTACGTGGAATGGGTCACTGCCCCCGGATGTCACTACCGACCCCCATAATGAAGCGATGCCATGATGTGGTACGTGGAATGGGTCACTGCCCCCGGCTGTCACTACCGACCCCCATAATGAAGCGATGCCACGATGTGGTACGTGGAATGGGTCACTGCCCCCGGATGTCACTACCGACCCCCATAATGAAGCGATGCCACGATGTGGTACGTGGAATGGGTCACTGCCCCCGGCGTTCACTACCGACCCCCATAATAAAGCAATGCCACGATGTGGTACGTGGAATGGGTCACTGCCCCCGTCTGTCACTACCGACCCCCATAATGAAGCGATGCCACTATGTGGTACGTGGAATGGATCACTGCCCCCGGCTGTCACTACCGACCCCCATAATGAAGCGATGCCACGATGTGGTACGTGGAACGGGTTACTGCCCCCGGCTGTCACTACCGACCCACATAATGAAGCGATGCCACGATGTGGTACGTGGAATGGGTTACTGCCCAAGGCTGTCACTACCGACCCCCATAATGAAGCGATGCCACGATGTGGTACGTGGAATGGGTCACTGCCCCCGGCTGTCACTACCGACCCCCATAATGAAGCGATGCCACGATATGGTACGAGGAATGGGTTACTGCCCCCGGCTGTCACTACCGACCCCCATAATGAAGCGATGCCACGATGTGGTGCGTGGAATGGGTCACTGCCCCCGGCTGTCACTACCGACCCCCATAATGAAGCGATGCCACGATGTGGTACGTGTAATGTGTTACTGCCCCCGGCTGTCACTACCGACCCCCATAATGAAGCGATGCCACGAAGTGGTACGTGGAATGGGTCACTGCCCCCGGCTGTCACTACCGACCCCCATAATGAAGCGATGCCACGATGTGGTTCGTGGAATGGGTCACTGCCCCCGGCTGTCACTACCGACCCCCATAATGAAGCGATGCCACGATGTGGTACGTGGAATGGGTTACTGCCCCCGGCTGTCACTACCGACCCCCATAATGAAGCGATGCCACGATGTGGTACGTGGAATGGGTTACTGCCCCCGGCTGTCACTACCGACCCCCATAATGAAGCGATGCTACGATGTGGTACGTGGAATGGGTTACTGCCCCCGGCTGTCACTACCGACCCCCATAATGAAGCGATGCCACGATGTGGTACGTGGAATGGGTTACTGCCCCCGGCTTTCACTACCGACCCCCATAATGAAGCGATGCTACGATGTGGTACGTGGAATGGGTTACTGCCCCCGGCTGTCACTACCGACCCCCATAATGAAGCGATGCCACGATGTGGTCCGTGGAATGGGTGACTGCCGACTGTCACTACCGACCGGAGTCTTTATATTTGCATGCATTTTTTCTATGTTATTAAATAATTCTAAATAGACAATGTATTGCAACATATATGTTACAATATACACATTTATTACCTGTACACATCGGTACGTGGTTCGACACAACACATTTCATAATAGGTCCACATTGTACGCCTCTGCAAGGATCCTGGCAAGTCCCATCTCTACATGCCTGGTTATCATTACAATCCTGATCCGCCGTACAAGGCTGTGTAGGCATTACTAAAAGAACAATATTTATCTATTTATGTATGTATGTTTTTTATACATAGATATTACAAGGAGTGTCTGAATCGATTTTTAAAATTTGTCATAACAATGTAGAAGTTAGATTATGTTTTAAACTAGCCTTTAAGTGTATTTTTTATCGAAAAAGATTATAAAGAGTATCAACCACGAGGAAATGGTTTTTAATTGAAAAATCTATAAAAAATTTTTAAATTTTATTAATTTTTCAGTTGCAATATTGTTATCAAAATAAAAACCAAAATCAAACAATAAAACTTATCATTACTTATAAGCTTCGGATTGAACTAAAAAGCAATGTGACAGTATTTTAAGAAATTGGAGTTTAAGCAGCTGTTAAAGATATAATTTATTATAAGCTTTAAAATTTTTCACGATATAAAACGATATAGTTACGGTCGAGCTAAGCTTAGTCAAAACTCTATTATCTTTTATTAACAAATATTTACTTAAATAAATAAAGGTTATTAACCCATTATATACGCATGCAGAAAAAATTTTAACTATATTAATGTAATTCTATATAGTAAATGTTTTGCCACTTGTATGTTACAATATACACGTTTATTACCTGTGCACATCGGTACGTGGTGCGACACAACACATTTCATGTTTCCTCCACATGGTACGCCTCTGCAAGGATCCTGGCAAGTCCCATCTCTACATGCCTGGTTATCGTTACAATCCTGATCCGTCGTACAAGGCTGTGTAGGCATTACTAAAAGAACAATATTTATCTATTTATGTATGTGTTTTTATACATAACCAATACAAGGAGTGTCTGAAGTGATTTATTTAATTTTAAATAAAAACATATCAGATTGGTACTTAATTGATCTAAAATCATTGAGCAAAGCTATGTAAAAATTGCATTAAATAAAAAAAAATAATTTGCTGAAATTAATAAAGGTTTTTAAATCTTTATATACGCATGCAGGAAAAATTTTTACTTTATTATTATAATTCCATATAGTCGATGTATTGCCACTTTCATGTTACGATATACACGTTTATTACCTGTACACATCGGTACAGGTAATAAACATCGGCACATCGTGTTTTGACATAACAAATTTCATGTCTCCTCCACATGGTACGCCTCTGCAAGGATCTTGGCAAGTCAAATCTCTACATGCGGTAAAGCGACAACGTGTCGTCGTAGCCAATTTTACCCCCGGCCGCACCATACCTGCTCTGCGGGGGTACGACATGGTGTCGTCGCTGCCGCTTGAGGCGGGCGACGACACCATGTCTTACCCCGAGAGGGGAGGTTTAACGAGGGACTGACAGCTAGAGATCAATGACACTTCGCGTAGGAAAGGAGTGAAATTATACCAAATAATGGTAGTTGTTAAATGTGAATATAGACTATTTCATGCAAATTAAGGTTATATTAGTAGACAAATCACAATAACAAAATTTAACAAATTGTTTGCTTTATTCTTATTATTATAAGATGTCATCTTATTATATTAAGATATCTTATTATTTTTTTATTATTGTAATATTTTTTATCAATGATATTTGATATATTTCATAGAGCTATGATAGTGTAATACCCGCCTGATCATTGGTGTGATAAAGGTTCATGCCTAATATAAACATAATACAATAAATCTCTTAATAAAACAACAAATGAATTATTTTGATAGCTTATTTAATAAGAAAGTTATTCGAGAAAAACCAAAAAATGTGTTCATCTTCACCAAAGTTAAATTTATCGAAAAACTACTTTATTGTAAAATTTCAGTAAGGAAAGATAAATAGCATAATCAATGTGGGGTGTCCGCCGACGCCGAGAGAGCAGACCTGTGCGCCAAAGCAAAGCCTACACCTCAGGCTATGCAGGTAGCCAAGCCAAGAGAGAGTGAGAGAGGAGATTAGACAGGGTACGACATGGTGTCGTTTCTGCGGCGGGCTTCGGGCGACGACACTCAGTCGTACCCCCGAAAATATTTTTACTGCACCCAACGGGAGCAGGTAAAATTCTGACACAAAGTCGTACAATCCTCTACATGCCTGGTTATCGTTACAATCCTAGTCCGTCGTACAAGGTTGTGTAGGTATTACTAAAAGAACAATATTAATCTATTTATATATTTGTTTTTATACTTAAACATTACAAGTAGTGTTTAAAACGATTTTTGACATTTTATATATAAATGTAGAAATTAAATTATGTTATTAACGAGTCTTTAAGTGTATTTTTTCTCTAAAAAGATTAGAAACAGAATCAACCACGAGCAAATGGTTTTTAGTAGAAACATTTTTATAAAAAGTTAAAATTGTTAAGGATTTTTCAAGTGCAATTTCGGTATTAAAATAACAGTGAAAAAATCTATCAATAAAACTAATCATTACTTTTAAGAATTCACTTAAAAAGCAACATGTACGTATTTTAAGGAATTGGTGTTTAAGTAGCTGTTCAGATGAACAAATATGATTTATTACAAACCTTTTACTATTCTGCGGTATAAAATGTTATAGTTAAGAAAGAACTAAGCTTAGTCAAAAATGTATTTATTACAAAAACAAAAATTTTCTGAAATAAGGAAAGGTTATTAAGTCATTATATAAGCACGCAGGAAAAACTTTATGTATATTATTATAATTCTATATAGTCAATGTATTGCCTTTTGTATGTTACAATATACACGTTAATTACCTGTGCACATCGGTACGTGGTGCGACACAACACATTTCATGTCTCCTCCACATGGTACGCCTCTGCAAGGATTTTGGCAAGTCCCATCTCTACATGCCTGGTTATCGTTACAATCCTGATCCGTCGTACAAGGCTGTGTAGGCGTTACTAAAAGAACAATATTTGTCTATTTATGGATGTTATTTTGCACATAAATAATAAAATATGCGTCTATAACGATTTATTCATTTTTAATCCCAAAATGAAGGAGTAGAAATTTTTTTATTCGAATATTTTTTCATTCGCCGTTTTTATATTGATAAAATTACAGTGAAACAAAAAGTACTCTTTTAGTATTTTAAAACTATGGAATACAAGAATATATCATCCATGGAAGACATGCTAGTTAACTTATAGGATTAGTTTGTGTATAAATCTTTTTTACTATTTAATATTAGATTATTACTAAATTGATATAAAATAATCGAGCAGGGCTTAGTCAAAATCGTATTAATTAAAAACCAAAATGTGATAAAATAAATAAAGGTTATTAAATCTTTATATTTTTAATTTAATTTAATCATAAAAATCTTTGTATATTTCTATCTACTTACTCAAGCGTGAAAAATTTAATTTATCTCATAATAATTCCAATTATTCACTGGATTACCCATTGTATATTTCAATATACACGTTTATTACCTGTGCACATCGGGACGTGGTGTGACACAACACATTTCATGTCTCCTCCACATGGTACGCCTCTGCAAGGATCTTGGCAAGTCCCATCTCTACATGCCTGGTTATCATTACAATCCTGATCCGTCGTACAAGGCTGTGTAGGCATTACTAAAAGAACAATATTTATCTATTAATGAATGCGTTTTTATAGATGAACAATACAAAGAGAGTCTTTAGTGATTTATTTACATTAAATCTCATAATGAAGGAGTAAGAATTTGTTTAATTTAGAAGTATTTTGGTTTTAAAAGTTTAGAAACTGACATAACAGCTCAACTAAGAGTAAGTATTTTTTGACAAATTAGTTATTTTCTTAAGATTTTTTCGGTATCAATATAAGAACGAAAGGCAAACAAAAAGAAACTATAATTACTTTTAAGTGATGAATCGAAGTCTTCTTAACGATAAAATATATGTTTGTTAATCTAAACCTCAAATACTGTTTATTATGTTATATTATAATACTGTTTTGGATTAAATAAATTTAGAATAAACCTTAATAAAAAACGTTAATTCTTTGAAAAATTCCGAATTTCAATCGTTTAGAATACTTTATTCATTTGCCAGTGTGGTGTAAAACAACAACGAAATTCTCTAAAAAAATAAAGTATCAGTTTAGTTCATAATTGTTGTTCAATCAGCTGTTAACGACAAAAAGGCTAAACGACAAAAACGACAAAGTTAAGTACGATCTCTACATGCCTGGTTATCTTTACAATCCTGATCCGTCGTACAAGGCTATGTAGTTATTACTAAAAGAACAATATCTCTTTATGTATTTATTTTTATACATAAACAAAAGAAAGGGTTGTCTATAGTAATTTTTTCATTTATATAAAAATGTAGGAGCTAGATTTGGTTTTAAATTATCATTTAAGTATATTTTTTCGTATTTTTAAGGATTATTTTCTTCAGTTGTAATTTTTATGTCGAAATTATAACGAAAATCAATGAAATAAATTACTATTTTTTTTTATTATTATTATGAAAAAATCGATATTTTTTTAGCTTTTGAAGTCACTAAAAAGCTACTGTAGCACTGTTTTAGAGAATTCATGATGGAGAAGATTTTGCCGATGACAAGATATCATTTAGTATAAACTTTATATTATTCCACGGTATAAAAAGATATAGTTAATAAAATAAACTACGTATCAATCAATCAATCAATCATTTTATTGACACATTAATATTTTACAATATATGGTAAATCTGGTGTCTCGTCATCTCTACAGACAAAATGAATCAAACATAACAAAAAGTACCCTAAAGTGTGAAATGAGAAAAAAATAATACGAAAATAATACTTCAATCCCTAGGTTCCTCAAAAAAAAAAAAAAAAAGAGAGTTAACAATAAAACTTACTCAAGATACTCCTGTATGGAATAAAACTCCCGCGAGCACAAGAATGTTCTCAGAGCCGCCTTGAAGCTCTTAGGCCTATCTGTTATTTTCAACCTAATTGAGTCTGGCAACGTGTTGAGAAATTTTATACCCCTGTAGAGTGAACCTCTCTCAAATCTTGTTGTTCTGTGAATGGGGTATGCCAGTCAGTTTCGATGTTGGGTGTTAATTTCATGAAAATCTCAAGTACTTTGTATTTCATTTATGTTCTTAGCTGCCATAAGTATTACTTGTTCTATATAAAGGGAATGTACTGTGAGGATTTGTTCTGTTTTAAAAAATTTCTTTACAAGAGTGTTCGGGGTGTAAATTGTAGATAATTCTTATAACTCTTTTTTGGGATTTTAATACTTTGTCGAGAAGACTTGATGCGCCCCATGTTACTATGCCATACCTAAGAACACTTTCAAAGTATGCTCTATACAAGCTCAAAATGGTTTCTCTAGAGCAGGAGGGTTTAAGGATACGGATGGCATATGTTGCAGAGTTCAGCTTTCTTAAAAGTTTCTCAACGTAAGAGCACCATGACATATTTCCATCTATCCATACACCCAAGAATGAGACTCTTGCATCACATTTTAAATTTTAATTTGGGCTTATATATATATCAATGTTCTCTTCTGCGTGGTTGGACTGAAAATGAAAGTCAATGGATTTGGTCTTTTTGGCATTAAGGAGTAGACCATCTGCCTGAAACCATTCCTTAAATTTATTCATTTCTGATTGTGTATTACAATATACACGTTTATTACCTGTGCACATCGGTACGTGGTGTGACACAACACATTTCATGTCTCCTCCACATGGTACGCCTCTGCAAGGATCTTGGCAAGTCCCATCTCTACATGCCTGGTAATCGTTACAATCCTGATCCGCCGTACAAGGCTGTGTAGGCGTTACTAAAAGAACAATTTTTATCTATTTATGTATTTATGTTGTTTTATACATAGATATATTACAAGGAATGTCTGAATCGAATTTTTACATTTTTTATAAGAATGTAGAAGTTGGATTATGTTTTAAGCTAGAATTTAAATGTATTTTTTATCGAAAAAGATTAGAAAGAGGATCAACCACGAGGAAATGGTTTTTAGTTGAAAAAGTTATAAAATTTTTTTTTAATTTTATTGATTTTTCAGTTGCAGTTTTGTTATCAAAATAAAAACGAAAATCAAGCAATAAAACTTATTATTACTTAAGCTTCAGAATGAACTAAAAAGCAAAGTGACAATATTTTAAGAAATTTTAGCTTAAGCAGCTGTTAAGGTGTCATTTATTACAAGCTTTAATCGTTTTCGCGATTTAAAACAATATAGTTACGATCGAGCTAAGCTAAGTCAACACTGTATTAATTTTTACAAACAAAACAACCACCCCTCGATGGGGGTGGAGCGCCCATCGAGACGTAGGCGAATGTTCCAATATACACGTTAATTACCTTTGCACATTGCTACGTGGTTCGACACAACACATTTCATGTCTCCTCTACATGGTACGCCTCTGCAAGGATCTTGGCAAGTATGATCTCTACATGCCTGGTTATCTTTACAATCCTGATCCGTGTAACATGGCTGTGTAGGTATTTCTGAAAGAACAATATTTATCTAATTATGTATGTGATTTTACATATCAATAATAAAAGGAGTGTCTTTTGTGAGTTATTTAATGAAGGAGTAAGCATTTGTTTTGATTTGCATTTGAGAGTATTTTGGCTTTAAAAAGCTTAGAAACTGTCTTAACAGAGGAAAGTTTTTTGTTCTTTTGACAAATTAGTTATAAAAAGATTTTTTTATTTTTAAGGATTTTTGGTATTAATATAACAACGAAAGGCAAACAAATAGAAATTGTAATAACTCTTAAGCTTTTGAATTCATATATTTGTATCGATAAAAAATATGGTTTTTAATATAAATCTCAAATTCTTTTTACCATGTTATGTTAAAATAATATTTTGGATTAAACAAATTTAGAATCAGCCTTACTAAAAAAGGTTAATCTTTTAAAAATTACCAAATTTTAATTGTTAAGAATATTTTAGTCAGTTGCCATTTTGGTGTTAAAAACAACAAAATTCTCTAAAAAAATTAGTATAGTTCATAATTGGTGTTCAAGCAGCTGTTAACGACGAAAAGATATTATTTAGTATAAACTTTATATTTTTATTTTGTGTGTATCTACGCCATGGGCACTTTTATCGTTTTGACGGGGAACGGTTCAAACCCCAGTCTTGTTACTATCTAACATCGACCAGTTGTTAGAAAGCATCATTAATTAATAGCAAAATGACAAATGGCAACCAGGCCCGGTATCGAACATTTAAAAAGCTACTAACTTTTCGCAGGACCGGCAACCTTTGGGTTCAACGGCGAGCACTTTAACCATTCAGCTACCCAGCCAGTTAATTATTTTACCACAAAATAAACATGTAAGGTTGTTGAAATAAACTGTACATCATGTTAACCATGATATTAAATTGTAATAATATTTTGGATTAAACAAGTTTAAAAGTAGCATCAACTACGAAAAGAAATCGTTTAGTTTGAAAACTAATGACGATTTCAAATTTTTAATGTTTTACTTCATCTGCCATTCTTATATAAAAAAAACAACGACATTAAACAAAAGCGTAGTTTCAGTATTTTTAAACTTTGAAATATAAGCAGATGTTATCCATTTAAAGTATATAAGTAAGCTTAAATAATTAGATTTTATAAAAACTTATATACTATGTGTATTATCAGATTGTTACCAAATTAAGCTCAAATTATCAAATTCAAAATCTTTGACTAGTCAAAATCATATTAATTGCTAAGAAAAATTATGTATTTATGTATGTTTTTTATACATAAACAATACAATAAGCGTCTAAAGTGATTTATTTACATTTATATAAAATGTAAGAGTTATTTTTTTAATTAGAATTTAAGAGTTAATTTTTTAATAAAATCTTTGAAACAGAATCAACCACGTGGAAAGTAGTTTCTAGTCAGAAAAGTTAATTTTTTATGATAATTCTGTTGCAATTTTTGTATGAAGATAACAACAAAATATATCAAAAGGACTTCTCCTTACCTCTAAGTTACAGAATTAAAAAAATTTCATCAGTCAATGTTTTGCCACGCGTATTTTACAATATACACGTTTATTACCTGTGCACATCGGTACGTGGTGCGACACAACACATTTCATGTCTCCTCCACATGGTACGCCTCTGCAAGGATCTTGGCAAGTCCCATCTCTACATGCCTGGTTATCGTTACAATCCTGATCCGTCGTACAAGGCTGTGTAGGTATTACTAAAAGAACAATATTTTTATTTTTATGCATGTGCCTTATATACATAAACATGACAAGGAGTGTCAGAAATGATTTTTTTCATTTTATATAAAAATGTAGGAGTTAGATTTGGTTTTAAAATAGCATTTATAGTGTATTTTTCCCCCGAAAAGGTTTGGAAACAGCCTCAACCAAGAATAATATTCATTAAAGAAGGGATAAAGTATTTATTTGTATTTTTTTAATTATTATTTTTGATATCATAGTTGTAATTTTTATATAAAAATATAAACGAAAATCAATGAAAAAATTAACATTATTTAAATTATACCATGATATTAAATTATAATAATATTTTGAATCAAACAAGTTTGGAAATAGTATCAACAACGAAAAGAAATGGTTTAGTTTAAAAATTAATGACAATTTCAAATTTTTAATGTTTTACTTCATATAACATTTTAATACAAAGAAAAACAACGACATTTAAAAAATAATAGTTTTAGTATTTTTAAACTATAGAATAGAAGCAGATGTTATAGATTTAAGGTATATAAGTTAGCTTATAGAATTATATTATATAAAAACTTATATACTATTTATTATCAAATTGTTACTAAATTAATTTCAAATCATCAAAGTCAAAATCTTTGCTTAGTCAAAATAACTAAACAAAAATATTTATCTATTTATGTATGTTTTTATACATTAAAAATACAAGGAGTGTCTGAAGTGATTTATTTACGTTTATATAAAATCTAAGAGTAATTTTTTCAATTAGAATTTAAGAGTATATTTTCAAAAAAAAAGCTTGGAAACAGAATCAACCATGAGGAAATAGTTATTAGTCACAAAAGTTATAAAAATATTTTTTATTTTTAAGGATATTTCAGTTGTAACTTTGGTATCAAAATAACGTAATAAATTAAGATTATTTAGTCTTTATATATGCGTGCGAAAAACGTTCGCATGCATATATAAAGAATAAATAATCTTAATTTATTTTTTTTTATTTATTTCGACTAAATCGTCTGTAACGATTTAGTATAAACTTTATATTATTCTTATAGGATTGTCTATAGTGTTTTTTCATTTATATAAAAATGTAGGAGCTAGATTTGGTTTTAATTATCATTTAAGTATATTTTCCCCAAATAGATTTAGAAACCTCCTCAACCACAGAAGAATAATGTTTAGTCAAAGAAGGAATAAGGTATCTACTAGAATTTTTAAGGATTATTTTTGTCAGTTGTAATTTTTATATCAAAACAATAACGAAAATCAATGAAAAAAATATTAATTTATTAATTATTAAAAAATCATTATTTTAAGGTTATGAATTCACTAAAAAGCTAAAGTATCATTATTTTTTAAAATTGGTGATGAAGAAGGTTTTGACAATGACAAGATATCATTTAGTATAAACTTGATATTTTTCTACGGTATTAAAAGATATGGTTGATAAAATGAACTACAAATAACGTTATTATAGAATAACTTCTTGAATTTATATAATAATAATATTATTTAGAAAACCAATTTAGAAATAATATCAACAAAGAAAAGATATGATTTAGTCTAAAGAGTAATGACAATCTCAATCGTTTTTCATTTTTTAATTGCCATTCTTATATATATAAAATTACAGTCAAAAACAAAAATTGTAGTTTCATTGTTATTAAACTATGAAGTAGAAGCAGATGTTATGCATGGAAGATATATTAGTTAGCTTATAGAATTGTATTATATACAAACTAATATACTATTTATTATCAGATTGTTACTAAATTAATTTCAAATCATCAAAGTAAAAATTTTTGCTTAGTCAAAATCACATTAATTACTAAAACAAAAATATTTATCTATTTATGTGTGTTTTTATACATGAACAAAACAAGGAGTGTCTGAAGTGATTTATTAACATTTACATAAAATGTAGGAGTAATTTTTTCAATTAGAATTTAAGAGTATATTTTCTAAAAAAAAAAGCTTGAAAACAGAATCAACCATGAGGAAATAGTTATTAGTCACAAAAGTTATAAAAGGATTTTTTATTTTTAAGGATAATCCAGTTGTAACTTTGGTATCAAAATAACGAAATAAATTAAGATTATGAAGTCTTTATATATGCATGCAAAAAAGTTCAATTATATTATTAAATTAATTTAGTCAGTAAATGTTTTACCACTTTTATGTTACAATATACACGTTTATTACCTGTGCACATCGGTACGTGGTGCGACACAACACATTTCATGTTCCCTCCACATGGTACGCCTCTGCAAGGATCTTGGCAATTCCCATCTCTACATGCCTGGTTATCGTTACAATCCTGATCCGTCGTACAAGGCTGTGTAGGTATTACTAAAAGAACAATATACGTCTATTTATTTATGTTATTTTACACATTAATAATAAAAGGTGTGTTTATAACGATTTTTTTATATTATATCCCAAAATGAAGGAGAAGGAATTTGTATATTAAAATATTTTTTCATTTGCCATTTTTATATTGATAAAATGCCAGTAAAACAAAAAGTACTCTTTCAGTATTTAGTATAAACTTTATATTATTCTTATAGGATTGTCTATAGTGGTTATTTCATTTATATAAAAATGTAGGAGCTAGATTTGGTTTTAAATTACCATTTAAGTATATTTTCCCCAAAAAGATTTGGAAACCACCTCAACCACAGAAGAATAATGTTTAGTCAAAGAAGGAATAAAGTATCTATTAGAATTTTTAAGGATTATCTTTGTCAGTTGTAATTTTTATATCGAAACAATAACGAAAATCAATGAAAAAATATTAATTTTTTTATTATTCAAAAATCATTTTTTAAGCTTATGAATTCACTAAAATCTAAAGTATCATTATTTTTGAGAATTGGTGATGAAGGAGATTTTTACGATGACAAGATATCATTTAGTATAAACTTGATATTTTTCCACGGTATTAAATATATAGTTGATAAAATAAACTACATATAATGTTATTATAGATTTTTTATTTTTTTTGTATTTTTTTTTTTTTTTTTTTGTAGGAAGGAGGTCAAAATGCATTTACGCACACTGAGAGGCTCACTTGTCCTCTCAGTATTGCCGGACTCCCGTAGGCTCGTTGTCCTACGAACTACCGGCTAAAATACCCCCTTATCTCCGAGGACACTAACCTGGAACTGTTTTGCACATTACTTCGGGCTAGGCCTTGATGTTACGCCACTAGGGCTTTCGAGATAATCCAAATATTAAGGCCGATCGAGGTCGACCTTTTTAACCCGCAGTAGCGCTTCAACGAAACGCTGCACACAGTTCCAGGTGCCCTCTCCCTGGAGCATAGCTCCGACGATGTTGTCTGGAGAGATCTGCAGCCCGAGATCAGTGGAAAGAGCTGCTCGGCGCACCTGCCACCTGCCGCACTCGAAGAACGTATGTTCGGCCGTGTCTGCAATGCCGGGACAATACAGACACTCCGAACTTACGGCCTTCCCCATCTTATGGAGGTAAGATCTAAAATACCCGTGGCCCGAAAAAAGCTGGGTAACGAAGTATTCAACCTCGCCGTGTTGACGTTCAACCCAAGGGCGTATCTGAGGGATTAGTCTGGCGGTCCAGCGTCCTCTGGACTCGGCATCCCACTCACGCTGCCAACAATCGAAACTGCGGTCCCGCTCTTCGATGGCAGTGGTTTCTCTGCCATCTTCGTGTCTCCTGCGGTAAATCGTCTGTCGCTCCCTAGCGAGGTGGTGGATAGGGATGACACCAGCGATTACCATGACTGCAGGCTCGGAGACCGTCCGGTAGGCAGAACAAACCCGCAGAGCACCGCGGCGCTGGACGCGGGAGAGCCGATTCCTATGGACGCGTTTCTCCAAAACGTGAGCCCAGACCTCCGCTCCGTACAGGAGAACGCAGACTTCAAGAGTCTACGCTTGCAGGCACGAGGACCACCAATGTTAGGAATGAGCCGAGCAAGGGCAGCAACTCCCTTGGCGGCTTTATCGGCGGTACGCCGTACCTGCTCACCGAAAGACAGTTTAGTGTCGACAATCACCCCGAGGTATTTAGCAGCAGGCTTGGTCTTTACTTCAATATCCCCCAGATGGACTGGAAAGATAGTGGGGATCCTCTTTTTGGTGAGGACCACGATCTCGGTCTTGGCGAGTGCCAACGACAAGCCATGTTCGCGCATCCACGCACTGATGTTTAGCATTGCGACTTCGAGCTTCCTCTTTACCTGTTCGACGTTTCTCGCTGCTAGTAAAAGAGCGACGTCGTCGGCATAGCCAACGAGGCGAGACTCATCAGGCATTTCGAGTCTCAACAAGCTGTCGTAGGACACGTTCCAAAGATCGGGTCCAAGAATCGACCCCTGTGCAGCACCCGATGTCACCGGGATGCGACGCTGACCTTCCGTGGTGTCGTAGAGCAGCACGCGATCCCGCAAATAAGCCTCGATCATCCGCAGGAGATAGACAGGGATGTGGAACGTATGCTCAAGCGCCCACAGCATATCGCTCCACCTGGCGGAATTGAAAGCGTTCTTCACGTCTAACGTGACTAGAAGGACCACGCGGTGCGACCAGTGGTTGTGGTCCTCCGCCCTCCGCACTGCCTGAACTACCTCCTGGATAGCGTCGATGGTGGAATGACCGGAGCGAAATCCGTGCTGCTGTGGAGACAGACCACCTGCATACGTGATGGCCTCGGTCAGACGTACACGAAGAAGTTTCTCCAGCACTTTCCCGGTGGTGTCGAGCATGCACAAGGGACGGAAAGAAGAGGGAGTCCCCGCCTGGCTCTTCGCCTTTGGGATCAAAACAAGGCGGGAACCTTCCATGAGGAAAAGAACACGCCTTTTGCCAAACAGGCATTGAACATGTCCAAGAGAAGCCTTGGATTTATCTCGACGACGAGCTTGAGAACTTCCGCAGGGATGCCATCAGGGCCGGGCGCTCTTCGATTTCGGAGGGATCGGACAACGGCGATGAGTTCCTCTTCCCGAAAGGCTGGGAAGGCGCCGATGTCTCCGAACTCACGAACTGGTCGCACTGGGTGTGTCGGAAAAAGCGAGTCGACGACAGCGGACATGGCAAGTGGCTCCATGACAGCAGGTGATGATCGAGCCCCCAGCTTCAGGGTTACAATCTTGTAGCCCGTCCCCCAGGGGTCGTTGTCGACATCCTGACATAACTTTTTCCAGCACCTGACCTTGCTGCGGTTGATGGCACCACGAAGCTCCCACCTAGCCGCCCTATGCTCAGCCGATCTGGCGTTCGCGTCGGGTCGGTTTCTGGCTCGCTGAGCTGCTCGTCGGAGACTAAGACAAGACATCTCCTCCGGAGTTCCGCGATTTCGGGAGTCCACCAATAGGTTGGTTTTTCCCGTGACGAGGAGAGAGTCCGGGCATGGACTGATCACACGCCGCAGACAAAAGGGGCATCGTAGAAGCCGCCAAGTCCTCGGCACCAGCAGGATGGTCGATGACCTGATTGCCAACGAGGCCCTCAAAAATATTGCGATCAAGATGGCTGAAATTCCACCGTCTGGGTAATGGATCGTTGCGCGCGTTTGCACTCACGCGACTGGGAAGGACCGAAAAAGTAATGGCCTGGTGGTCACTTGCAGCGTAATCCTCTGAGACTTGCCAATCGGAGATCCGATGCGCAATACTTTCGGAAGCGAAAGACACATCCGGATGCGACTCCCCATACCCTGGACGGCGGAAGGTGGAAACGCCGCCCGAGTTCAGGATATGGAGGTCCAGCCTGGCTGCCATTTCTAGAAGATATCGACCCCGAGTATTGGTCTGGGGAGAACCCCATTCCACTGCTCTGGCTTTGAAATCACCGCAGACGATGACTCCACCATGGACGTTGCGAAGCTCGTCTTCGATGGAGTCGACCATCCGACGATAATCCGCCATAGGTTGGTTGGGAGTGAGGTAGCAGGAAAAGAAAGAAATTTCTCTGCTCCTCACCCACACGAAACCGTTTCCGCTGCCACTGCCCCGAATCGGCACCTTCCCGGGATCCAAATCCAGACGGCCGCAGTGTTGGAAGGGTCGGAAAACCACTGCGGAGAACGCCGATCGCGGTACTGCTCGCTAAGCATCAAAATGTCAGAATTCCTCTCTGAGGCGAAATGGAACAGCAGATCGTCGGCTGCTCTGCTCCTCTGCATGTTTAATTGGAGGACTCTGATCATTTTTTACTAGTCGATCGCAACTTCTTGAGGGCTTCTTTGTAAGCCGCGCACCTGGTTGATCCAGCAGGGTGTTTGATGGCATCACCCGTCAAGCCGGCTTCTGTACACAGGACACAGGATTCCGTGGCCTTGCACGTGCTAGCCCTGTGATCCTTTCCACCGCACTTGAAACAAAGCTTGCTCCTGTCAGGTCCGCTGCAGAGTTTGGCAAAATGTCCGAAACCCAGACATTTGAAGCATCTAGGAGCAGTGAGCCTTTCACGCACCCGACATCTCAACCACCCAACCTTCAAAAAACCCTCAGCCAATATCTTGGCAGCGTTTTTGATCCCAAGAGTGAGGATTGCCACTTTCAGGCCCCGGGAGTTTGCCCTTGAGACAAAGACCTTAGTCTCAGCTGAAGACCCCGTAATTGCCTGGACCGCAGATAATACTTCAGCCTCGGTGGTGAGCTCGTCCAAGTCTCTTACCTCCAGCGTAACCTTTGGCTCAAGAACTCGGACAGTAGCACTTTCCCCCAGAATTGACTGAAGGTCAGCGCTGAAGTCGTTGCGTGGGTCAGGGCCTTCGGAGTTGAATTTACCCAATTCAACCAGGAGGTCACCCGCCCTGGTTTTCCGAAGAGCCCTAATCACTGCTAACTTTTCGTCCGGCTTTGCTTTCCGCCGAATCTCTCCGAGTACGTCGGAATAGGATTTTCCCTCCGTCGGTCGGATGAGAATGCCATCTGGACGTGGCCTGGACCCTCTCTTCTTTTTGGAGCTTGGTTGGGGAGGATTCCCCCGCAACTCCTTTTCTTGCGCTTTGGCATTTTGCCTTGGCTCTTTTTTCTGCCTTCTGGAGATCACCGGCTAAAATTCTTCAGAGTTTCCCTGCGGTGCATCGCTCTCCTTCGGTCTTTTCTCTTGCCTTTCCTCAGTGGGGGGGGGCTGTTCGCTTGCCTTTTCCCACCAACCTCAACGGCGCTCGCATACGTCACGGCAGCAGCCATTGACGGCGAAGGAGCCTGTGTCTGCTTGGACTTGGTCTCCCTCAGACGATGAGAAGAGACCTTCCACAACTTGTGCATCGATTCGATAACACTAATGGAAGAATCGATCGACTCCAACCCGTTTTTAACATCCATGGACATGTTTCTCTGTCTCATGGTGGCCGCGCGCATGTCCAGGAGAGTATCCTTTATCCGCCGAATCTCGACGTCAAGCGTCTGCTGAGCCATCTTGACGTTCCTTTCGTCCGGAGAGACCGCATGCGCAGGCGGGTTAGCCGCTGCCTTTGGTGTCTCCGCAGAAGGAACTGTCGGCACCGAGTGTGTGGTTACCGAAGAGGGCGGCGTCGCGCCGAGGCTCACCGTGCGGCGGGTGTTTACCGGCGACCTCGAAAAACGGGACCTTCTTTGGAAGGGATCAAACCCGTCTTTGTTCCCGGCATTGCTGGAGGGAGGGAGAGTAGGAAACTCATCCCGCAAAGAAGTTGGGGTTGGGGTCAGGGCACCCCGTGCAGGTTCTTGCACGATTAGTTCTTGGGAATAATGATTCTTGCACTATGAATCATTATTCCCTACGTTACCTTCCATTTTTTTTTTTCAAAAAATTACCCCCCATAACTGTACTCTCGTGAGAATGTCAAACCAGCCCCGAATCAACAAGTCTTCTTCCACGCCCCACTCCCCGCAAAAAAGGGCCATCCAGCCAGGGGTGGGATCTCCACCAACGAGCAGTGGCCTCATCATTAAGTTATTATAGAATAACTTAATGATATTATATAATAATAATATTTATGGTAAACCAATTTAGAAATAGCATAAAAAAGATATGGTTTAGTCTAAAAAGTAATGACAGTTTTAATTGTTTTTAATTTTTATTTTCCATTCTTATGACAAAAAATAATGACATTCAAAAACAAAAAGTATAGTTTCAGTGTTTTTGAACTATGAAGTAGAAGCAGATGTTATGCATGGAAGATATATTAGTTAGCTTATAGAATTATATTATATACAAACTTATATACTATTTATTATCAGATTGTACTAAATTAATTTCAAATCATCAAAGTAAAAATTTTTGCTTAGTCAAAATCACATTAATTACTAAAACAAAAATATTTATCTATTTATGTATGTTTTTATACATGAACAATAGAAGGAGTGTTAAGTGATTTATTTACGTTTATATGAAATGTAAGAGTAACTTTCTCCCTCTATACCATAGTAGGCTATATGGAGAAAGTATTGTTTTCGTCAAAATTTTCGAATTTGAGTTGTTGGTGGATTTATCCATTTTGGTTCCCCCTGAACCCAAAAAAGTGGTTTTCGGAGTGATGTCTGTCTGTGTGTGTGTGTGTGTGTGTGTGTGTGTGTGTGTGTGTGTGTGTGTCAGGATGTAAACAGAGCTAGAGAATGTCCTAATAGTCCGATTTTAATTAAATTTGGTACATAGGTCCAAATCCACGATAATTCCAGGCGTTTTTTCATTTTTTTGAATTTTTGATTCTTAAGGGTATTTTACCCCAAAAACCCTCAAAAATCGTCAAAAATCAAAATTTCTCAAAAACGGCATTAACGATTTTGATTAAAATTTTGTGGCTTATTAAGCTTAAAATGGTGAATAAAATGACACCACCCGCATCTTTGGGAAAAACCGCGTTCAAAAGTTATGGAGTAGAAAGTGTTTCAAAAATCAATTTTTTGGATTTTCAAATAGCTGTTGTCTCGAAATAAATTTTACTTATCTCCATTAAATCAAGCTCAAAAATTTAAATAATCCAGTATTTTAAATTATTGCTCTACGTCAAGTGGTTGCGGAGAAAATTCAATTTTTCGTTTAGCGGTAAACGCAATACCGCTACTCTCCTGATGAAGGAGATTTTGACGATGACAAGATATCATTTAGTATAAACTTGATATTTTTTACGGTATTAAAAAATATGGTTGATAAAATGAACTACATATAACGTTATTATAGAATAACTTCTTGAATTTATATAATAATAATATTATTTAGAAACCAATTTAGAAATAGCATCAACAAAGAAAAGATATGATTTAGTCTAAAGAGTAATGACAATCTCAATCGTTTTTCATTTTTTAATTGCCATTCTTATATATATAAAATTACAGTCAAAAACAAAAATTGTAGTTTCATTGTTATTAAACTATGAAGTAGAAGCAGATGTTATGCATGGAAGATATATTAGTTAGCTTATAGAATTATATTATATACAAACTTATATACTATTTATTATCAGATTGTTACTAAATTAATTTCAAACATCAAAGTACAAATTTTTGCTTACTCAAAATCACATTAATTACTAAAACAAAAATATTTATCTATTTATGTATGTTTTTATACATGAACAATACAAGGAGTGTCTGAAGTGATTTATTTACGTTTATATAAAATGTAAGAGTAATTTTTTCAATTAGAATTTAAGAGTGTATTTTCTAAAAAAAAAGCTTGGAAACAGAATCAACCATGAGGAATTAGTTTTTAGTCACAAAAATTATAAAAAGATTTTTTATTTTTAAGGATAATCCAGTTGTAACTTTGGTATCAAAATAACGAAATAAATTAAGATTATTAAGTCTTAGTAGATAGTAATATGGGGTTCATAGAACACTTTGCATACTCAAAGAAAATCAAACAATGTTCATAGTTTTTTAGTACAATTATGCAATATTTTTGCCATTTTTGGCCAATTTTCAGCTTTTGTCACATTGTTATAAAAAATATGCAATTTTAATGATATTTTTAACAAATATTCTTAAACTTTCATAAAATTTTCTACTAAATAAATTTTTTTTAAACAAATAAAATTATTACATTTTCTAGAGTATTTTTTTTATTAAAATCAATAGCCGACTTTTCATAAGTCAATTTAAGTTTTCTAGAGTATTTTTTCAATAAAATTTGACTAAAATAGTAATAATTTTGATTATATTCTAATTAGTTTCAATAATATCATTTTTGATTATATTATACTTTCCCTCAGGGGCAGTGGGCTTTCCACTGTACGGGTGTTTCTTGGCGACCCCGGGGTACCTGAGCCAAGCTGTGAGACCCTCCTCACAGTTCTTCCCGAGCTAGGGCCTTTCTTCTCATCTTTCAGGTCTTAGCTCACCGTCTTTATTCTTTCCTGAGCTAACCTTGCTCACCTTCTTGTTTTCGACCCCGAATCAAGGGTGTCTTTCCACCTTCTTTCGACCGGCGCATGCTGGGGGGTCCTGGGAGTGTCCCTGTTGTGTTGCAGGGACTGATGTGTGCCTCGCACTGCCGATGGTCTCCTCCAGTGTGTCGTCAGAAGCCAGCCGCTTCGGACCCTAGTCAGGGAGTGCGGCATGGATGCAGGGATCGGACTCTGCATTGCCACGGTGCGACCCCCAGCACGTCCGGCACATTTTGTGTATCGGTGCTAGGCAAACGGAGATTCGGGCCCCGGAGTACCGGGGTAGGGGTGTTTTATCTCCTACGGGGGGTAGACCTCCGAGGGTGTACCCGCTCTTGGCCGATGAAGGGCCGCCTCTTGCCGCACGATGCGCTGGTGACATGAAAGCATGGATTCTACTAAACGAAACACGAAGAACGTAAAGGAGAATGAGCAAGCCGCTTTTAGGCGAAGCTCTATTGTGCAGAGGTCTCCGACCTCGAAGACTGGGGCGCCGACAGGGGGAATTAAAACCTCCCCCCCCACCGGCGCCGTTTAAGACGGTAAGTGACGCCGGATCGTCGACCGAGCCTGAAAAGAAGGAAGTGGAGGTCAATCTAGTGATGGAGGTGACCAATCCGGTAACACCTTTAGCCAATACCCTAGGGATTCCTCCAGGAAGAGCCCTCTTCGTGCGGCATTCGAGCTGCAAATGCTTCGGCAGCAGCAGGACGACGCCCACGAGGAGGAAGACTCATGTCTGAAGAAGATGAAAGCTCTTTTGAAGGAGATGGCCAAGGCCCTCTTAATTCAAAAGGACGTGAACAAGGCGATAAAAGAGGGGATCCCGAAACTCGAAGATGCTCTAGAAGAAATTGAGGAATGCCGGAAAATCAGGCTAAAGGCAGTGAAGCAGGAGCGCGATGTCACGAACCGAGTCTTCTCTGCTTTGCCTCAAGCTCACCTGGCTGAGTCCCAGACTCAAGCCAGAAAGCGAAAGAAGAGGCAGAGCGGTTCTTCGCCGGGAAGCCCTGAGCTTGTTGAGGTGGACTCAGTGCCGAGACCGGTTTTTGTCACTGTGGCATCGCAGACATCTCCTGTCCAGGCCACTCAATCCGCCCCGGGCGCTGTCGTGATTCCAGCGGCTACTCCTGCAGAGGTTCCTGCTCCGGCGGCTAATCCTGCCTTGGCAGCAAACTCTGCCTCAACACCTTTGGGGGGCTGGAAGACGCGCCTGTCTAAGAAAGAAAGGAGGAAGCAGAAGCAAGCGGAGGCAGCTTCGAAAAGTGCGTCGAGGGTGGAGCAGACGCAAGTCTCAAACCCGGTTGGGGAGGCCTCTGGCAAGTCTGTCGGAAAGCCTAAACAACCCAGGCCTAAGAAGCCCAGGACGGAGGCAATCTTGATCAAGCCCTTAGGGGGGCGATCTTTTGCCGATGTTCTGGGTCAGATTAGATCGCAGGCCAAACCGGAAGAGACCGACACCGTTATCAAGTCTATTCGGCGAACCCAGAACGGGGATGTCCTCCTTGAACTGGGGAAGTCGAGTGACAAGATCGGTTTTGCCGCTTCCCTCAAGACTGCACTTGGGGACAAAGGCTCCATCAAGGCCCTAGAACCGAAGTGTTCGGTCGAGATTCGGGACCTTGATGCCCTCTCCACCGAAGATGAGGTGACCCGTGCGATCCAGGTGGCACTCCCGGAGATACCGGCTGACGGAGTGAGGGTATGGCTGAAGAAGCCATACCGAAGTCAACTCCGGATGGCTGTCGCTGAGATGGGCGAAAAGCACGCTAATAAGCTGCTTAGCCTTCAGCACCTTAGAGTCGGTTGGGTCAGTTGCAGGCTCAAACGGAGGGTGGTAGTTTCGAGATGCTTCCGCTGTCTCGGTTTCGGCCACTCCTCCCGAAACTGTAAAGGGCCCGACAGGAGTGCCAACTGCTTCCAGTGTGGAAGCCAGGGCCACAAACTCAAGGAATGTTCCTTGAGCCCCTCCTGCTTCCTCTGCAAGGATTCAGGCTCCAGTGCCCTCGGTCACTTACCCGGGTCTGGTCAGTGCGGTGCCTTCAGACCCGCACTTGAACAGGCAAAAGGCAGCGGACGGTAATTCGCATCCTCCAGGCCAACCTTCACAGATCCTGGGGAGCTGATAACCTTCTAGATCAGCTCGCCCGAGAACTTGGTGCTGACGCGCTCCTTATCAGCGAACAGTATCGGGACAGAGACCCAAACATTTGGATCTCCGACAGCCTCGGTACTGCTCGGTGAATTTTGGGCACGTAATACGCAGGATGTCTTGGTGCGGCGGAGTCACGGGCGCGGCCGAGGATTCGTCTGGGTTCGGTGTAGGGACGTGACTATCTTCAGTTGCTACCTCACCCCCAACGAGGCCGTTCAGGACTTCCGCGACAAGATAGATAGTCTAGAGGAGTGCGTTCTCGGCACCACCGGGCATGTCGTCATTGGTGGTGATTTCAACGCCAGGGCCGTCGAGTGGGGAATGCCTTCTACCAGCTCCCGGGGGAAATACATCCTGGATTTCATCGCCAGGGCCGGTCTTGTCGTCCTTAACCAGGGCGACACACCTACTTTTCGGCGCCCCGGGCAGAGAGGCACGATCCCCGACGTCACCTTTGCGTCTGAGTCGCTCCTTCCGAGGATCCCTGGCTGGAGGGTTGTGGAGGACTACACGGGTAGCGACCACCAATAGGTCGTTTTTGACCTGCATGATCAGGCAAATCGTCGAGTTTCCGCATCTCGGGAAGGGCCACGCCGGTGGAACACCAACAAACTGGACGTGGTCAAGTTCACCGAAGTCATCTCTCGGGGAGCGCAGGGGAATCCTGGTGAGGCTGGGGCCAAGGCACTAGTAACATCCACGATGGAACTGATCGTCTCGGCCTGCGACCAGTCTATGCCGCGAAGGAAACCCCGACGCGACAAACAACCCGTTTACTGGTGGACTGAAGAGATTGCGGAACTCAGAAGAACATGTTTAAGAACTAGACGAGCCGCCACAAGAGCGAGAATTCCCGCAGACAGAGTTCGTAAGTCGGAGGCCTATAAAGCTGCGAGAAAATCTCTTTGCCAGGCGATCAACAGGAGCAAGGCGAATAGCTGGAGGAGACTTCGTGACGACGTTGACTCCGACCCGTGGGGCCTGGGTTACAAACTTGTAACACAGAAACTCGGCGCCCGCTCTCCACCTTCCATCATGGAGGGCGCCACCATGGGGAGGATCGTCGCTGCGTTGTTTCCTGAACATCCAAAGCGACCGCCGGTTGACTTCGGACGGGTAGAGGACATTCCACTCTTCACCTTCGAAAAGCTGGAAACCTCCATTCTCTCCCTGAAGAGCAACAAGGCTCCTGGCCCGGACGGGATTCCCAGTGAGGCTTTAAAGAAAGTATTTTCAATCAATGCTGACTTGTTGTTGAGAATGTACAATGCCTGTTTAGTAGAAGGGGTGTTTCCGGCTCCCTGGAAAACAGCCAGGCTTGTACTGATCAGCAAGGGCAAAGGTGATCCCGAGCTGTCGTCGTCCCACAGGCCTCTCTGCATGTTGGACACGGCTGGGAAGCTGTTCGAGAAGCTGATCCGTTCCCGCCTGACTTCTGCCGTGGAAGCTGCCGGGGACTTATGCCTCCGTCAGTACGGCTTCAGAAAGGGACGGTCAACGATCGACGCTGTCACCGAAGTTCAGAGAGCTGTGGAGAGAGCCGAGAGCCACAACCATTTCTCCCGCCGAGTAGTGCTTCTTGTTACGCTTGATGTCAAGAATGCCTTCAACTCGGCGAGGTGGGTCGATATGTTGGATGCGCTTCGAAACACCTTTCGTATTCCTGCATATCTGTTGCGGCTCATCGAGGATTATCTACGCTCTCGAAGCCTGATTTATGACACGAGGGACGGAACGCGGACGGTGGAAGTCACTTCTGGTGCCGCACAAGGTTCAATACTCGGCCCGGATCTCTGGAACGTTGCCTATGACAGCCTCCTGAGGTCCGAGATGCCTGAGCAAACCACTTTGGTTGGGTACGCCGATGACGTCGCAGTTCTCATAGCTGCACGCAACGTTGAGCTGGCCCAACTAAAGTTGAACCAAGTCATGCGTGTGGTCAACACCTGGATGTCAGATCACGGTCTCTCGCTTGCTCTCAGTAAGACGGAGATTGTGATCCTCACGAAGAAGAGGATCGACACCGTCGTGCCACTCCGAGTGGAAAGGGAGCTGGTCACATCAACTCGTGCCACCAAATACCTTGGGGTTATGGTGGACACCAAGTTAAGCTGGAGGGATCAGATCTTCCGTACGGCGGACAAGGCCGCTAAGGTAGTCACTTACCTTAGTAGGCTGATGGCCAATGTCGGGGGTCCCCGATCCAGCAGAAGACGTCTGTTGATGTCCACGGTCCAGTCCGTGCTCCTTTACGGGGCAGAGGTGTGGGCAGGCGCTCTAGATAAGGAGTGCTACAGGTTGCGACTCGCCCGGGTTCAGCGTCAAGCTGCGCTTCGGGTGTGTTCAGCCTACCGGACAGTGTCCGAGCCTGCCGTCCTGGTGGTCGCCGGAGTCATCCCTGTCAAGCTCTTGGCAGGGGAGAGGAAAGCGATTTATCAGAGACAAGGCGAGATCGGCAAGGACACGGCAAGAACAGAAGTGCGCTCTCGAACCTTCCAGCAGTGGCAACACAGCTGGGAGCACGACACCCGAGGACGATGGACTGCGCGACTCATCGAGCAGGTCCAACCATGGGTAGAAAGGCGGCATGGCGAGGTGGACTACTTCCTCACGCAGTTCCTGACAGGTCACGGCTATTTCAAGTCGTACCTGAACCGGATTGGCAAGACCGGTTCACCGGATTGCATCTACTGCCCGGGCGTTCCCGATGACGCGGGACACACCTTCTTCCGCTGTTCGCGTTGGGAAAGGCCCCGCCTGGAGGCCACAAGAAAACTCGGTGTTTTTTTGGTGGACACGGTCTGCCAAAAGATTATGGAGGATGAGGGCAACTGGGATTGGGTGTCACAGTTCGTCCGGGGCATCCTCCTGGAAAAGAAAACCGATCTGGACCGCGAAGTGGCCGAGATCCCTTGATCGAGCGGCTGGATAAGGAGCGAGCCCCACGGGCGTAAGCAAAATTTAGGCCTAGTCTGACGTAATGTGACAAACAATTCCAGGTTAGATTCCTAAAGAGGAGGTTTTTTATACTTAAGTAATTTTTAAATTTTTATGAATATGAATGGAAAAAAATAATTTGTATAATTTTTTTTATATAAATGGAAAAGAAATGTACAAGATGTAAATTGTATAAAAATGAAACTCAATATTATAAACGTAAAAAAATAAATTACATTCAAAATGTAAAGAATGTGATAAAATTTATGGAAAAGAATTATTTGATAACATTAAAATAGAAGAAAAAACTGAAAAACAATGTGCAAATTGCAAAGAAACAAAAGATATATCAAATTATTATAAAAACTATTTTTGTAAAGATAGAAGGCAGGCATTTTGTAGACAATGTATTAGACAAAGGTTGGTAAAACCACAGTTATGTGAATGTGGAAGAGAAATTAAATATCTTTATCACTATCCAGAACATTTGGAAACTAAAATTCATAATAAAAATATTGAGAAATTAAGGAGTTAAATAGCTAAATTAATAAAAAATTCACTAGTTTAAAAAAAAATTAATTTTATTGAAAAAATACTCTAGAAAATTTAAATTAACTTGTGAAAATTGACTATTGATTTTATTGAAAAAATACTCTAGAAAATTTAAATTACCTTGTGAAAAGTTGACTATTGATTTTATTGAAAAAATACTTTAGAAAATTTAAATTAACTTGTGAAAAGTTGACTATTGATTTTATTGAAAAAATACTCTAGAAAATTTAAATTAACTTGTGAAAGGTTGACTATTGAGTTTTAAAAAAAATTTCCCTTAATAAATGGCGAATGAAAAAAATAAAATTTATTGTCATGAGTGTAATAAATATATATGCTAATATGTTTACAAAACATTTAAATTCAAAACTTCATTTTAAAAATAAAGAGATAAAAATTAGAGAATATAATGACTTATTATTATGGGCTAAAAGTAATAATATTTATGATTATAATAACAAAAATATTGATCAATTAATTGAAATTAATAAGACATATGATCGTTCAAATTATTTAATATAGAAAAATTAAATGAAATTGCATCAAAATTATCCGTTAGAAACTATGAAAATTTATCTAGAGACGAACTAATTAAAAGATTAAACAAAATTAAAGAAAATCCAAATAATTTAAAATATAGATCATTAAAATATATTCAAAATTTAGCAATTAAAAATAGTATTAAAATTGTTAATAAAACTAGAAAAGAATTGATTGGATTATTAAATGATTATTTTAAAAATAAACCAATTCCAAAAGAAAATATAATAAATATTCAAGAAGCTTCGTCATTAAAAGGATATCTTCAAGATTATATTTTAACAAATTTAAATGATGATTTAGATATTAATAATTATTTAGAAACTCAAAAAAATGAAATAAAAAAATGATAAAAAACAAATATTCAAAAATATTAAAGGACAGATGGCTTTAGAATGTGAATATGAAAGAAAATTAGTAAATGGTGAAATTCAAAATAGTAATATGTATTTTTGCATAAAAAATTCAGATATTTTAAATATAGATGATTTTATTGATGATCAAATTAAAAAATTAATAGTTAGAGAACAACTAAATCAACCATCAAAAGGCTCTGGTTGGTCATTAAAAAGATGTGTTGAATTAAATCTAAAATTATCTAAAAACAATTCATTAAATGCTGGATCATTATATAGAATTACCAAATGAAATTAAGAATAAGAAAATGTTGTGTGAATTTTAAAAATAAAGATGAATATTGTTTTATATATGCAATTAGATGTGCTATTGATAAACCAAACGAACATGCTGAAAGAGTTAAAAAATATCAAAAATATATACAAATGATGATATTTTTAGAGGTTTTGATTATCCAATAACATTAAAAGATATTAAATTATTTGAAAAAAGATCTTTTGACTCTAAATATAATTATCCATCAATGTCAATAAATATTTATAGAATGGATGAAGATGAAAAAATAGTGCCATTACAAATATCTGAACATTATAATGTAAAATTAGGAATTGATTTATTATATTATAAAATTGGTAATAATTGTCATTATAGCCTATATTAATAACAGATTTAAATAAATTAGTATATTCTCAATTATCAAAACATAAAACCAAAAAAATATATTTGTAGAAGATGTTTGACTCATTTCTACAAAAATAAAGACTTGAATAATCATTTAGAAATATGTAAATCATTAGAACCTTTTAGACCTTAAACTTAACCTTTTCTTTTATCTAATGTGAAGCAATAAAGTCTTTATCAAATATACTAAATGTTTTAAAATTATTTTTTTTTGCTTGTTTTAATGAAAACTTCTCATCACCTAATTTAATATCACATCTATTTCTAAAATTTTCCATAGTTTTTTCCAAAAAAACTATTTTTTATCAATTTAAAAAAGTCTTTTTCAAAATCTGATGTTGATTTGGATCTTAGTATTCAATTCAATATATTTTTTCATATAATCATCTTGTTGATCAAATGCTATAACTCTATTTACTTTCTTTAATTTTAATCCTTTTTGTAGATAATATTTTAAGTTTCTTGAATGGATAACATAATCTTTTTTATCAAATAATGTTGTGCAAAGCTTATTATTATAATGTTCAGGTGCTAATGGTAAATCTTTATGATCATCATGTAATTCAATAGGATATTCTAAATCAACATCTAATATGTATCCATATTCAGCATTTTCATCTAATTCTAATATTGTTTCTTCCCATTCATTTAATGTATATGTATTAGGATTCATCCATGTTATATCTTTATAAGGTAATTTTTGAATTAAAGCCCATCCATATAGATTATTTGCATCTATATATATAACATACAATTTTCAGGTTTTGTTTTATCATAATTTTTTGTATATTTATTGTTTGCTTTACAATATCTAGTTATACATTGTGAAATACCACCTCTAATACCTTTTTCAATCATTAAATACATATTATAATCACTTATTAATTCTAGTTCAATTTTTGTTAATTTTAACATAGAATCCCAAGCTAATGATATCGATGTTAGATAATGTGCTGGATCTAATTGATAATTTTTCAAACAAACAGATCTAAAATTTTCAAATATATCAGCTAATAAAAGAACATCTTGAATATTATATAAATCTGAATAATTACCCAATGTTTTTACTTTTAATTTATTCCAAACTTTTATATAATGTTTATAATCATCATCACTTATATTTTCATTAGTTAAACAACTATAAAATTGATCTTTTTCTAATATTTTATCATAGTTTAATTTTTTAACATTATCAATAAATTCATATGGAAATACATCTTTAGAAGTTAATATTTTTAAAGTTTCATTATCATATTCAATTATATCATTTTCTTTTATAAATTTATATATATGCTTAAATTCTTTAAGATTTTTAGCTAGTTTTTCAATTGATGTAGCCATAAATCTAAATGTATCTACAAATGAGATTTTATAAATTTTCTAATTTTATCACATTCAAATTCATAACCACAACCAGAATTTACTTTAATTTTGTTTAATCTTTTAATTAGTTCATGTCTAGATAAATTTTCATAGTTTCTAACAGAGAATTTTGTTGCAATTTCATTTAATTTTTCTATATTAAATAATAAATAATTTGTACGATCATATATCTTTTTAATTTCAATTAATTGATCAATATTTTTGCTATTATAATCATATTATTACTTTTAGCCCATAATAATAAGTCATTATATTCTCTAATTTTTATGTCTTTATTTTTAAAATGAAGTTTTGAATTTAAATGTTTTGTAAACATATTAGCATATATATATTTATTACAGTCATGGCAATAAATTTTATTTTTTTTCATTAGTTATTTATTAAAGGAAAATTTTTTATAAAAATCGATAGTCAACTTTTCACAAGTTAATTTAAATTTTCTAGAGTATTTTTTTAACTAAATCAATGGTCAACTTTTCACAAGTAAATTTAAATTTTCTCGAGTATTTTTTCAATAAAATCAATAGTCAACTTTTCACAAGTTAATTTAAATTTTCTAGAGTATTTTTTCAATAAAATCTATAGTCAACTTTTCACAAGTTAATTTAAATTTTCTAGAGTATTTTTTCAATAAAATCAATAGTCAACTTTTCACAAGTTAATTTAAATTTTCTAGAGTATTTTTTCAATAAAAATCAATAGTAAACTTTTTATAAGTCAATTTAAGTTTTCTAGAGTATTTTTTCAATAAAATTAATATTTGTAAACTAGTAAATTTTTTATTAACTTAGTTATTTAACTCTTTAATTTCTCAATATTTTTATTATGAATTTTAGTTTCCAAATGTTTTGGATAGTGATAAAGATATTTAATTTCTCTTCCACATTCACACAACTGTGGTTTTACCAACCTTTGTCTAATACATTGTTTACAAAATGCCTGTCTTCTATCTTTACTAAAATAGTTTTTATAATAATTTGATATATCTTTTGTTTATTTACAATTGGCACATTGTTTTTCAATTTTTTCTTCTATTTTAATATTATCAAATAATTCTTTTTCATAAATTTTATCACATTTTTTACATTCTGAATATAATTTATTTTTTTCCATTTATAATATTGAGTATCATTTTTATACAATTTACATCTTGTACATTTCTTTTCCATTCATATATAAAAAAAAATTATACAGATTATTTTTTTTTCAATTCATATTCATAAAAATTTAAAAATTACTTTAGTATAGTATAATCAAAAATGATATAATCGAAACTAATTAGAATATAATCAAAATTATTACTATTTTAGTCAAATTTTATTGAAAAAATACTCTAGAAAACTTAAATTGACTTTTAAAAAGTCGACTATTGATTTTATTTAAAAAAAAAATACTCTAGAAAATGTAATAATTTTTCTTGTTTAAAAAATTTTATTTAGTAGGAAATTTTATGAAAATTTAGGAATATTTGTTAAAAATTTCATTAAAATTGCATATTTTTTATAACAATTTGACAAAAAATGAAAATTGGCCAAAAAATGGCAAAAATATTGCATGATTGTACTAAAAAACCATGAAATTTGTTTGATTTTCTTTGAGTATCCAAAGTGTCCTATGAACCCCATATTACTATCTACTAGTCTTTATATACACATGCAAAAAAAGTTCAATTATATTATTAAATTAATGTAATCAGTAAATGTTTTGCCACTTGTATGTTACAATATACACGTTTATTACCTGTGCACATCGGTACGTGGTGCGACACAACACATTTCATGTTCCCTCCACATGGTACGCCTCTGCAAGGATCTTGGCAAGTCCCATCTCTACATGCCTGGTTATCGTTACAATCTTGATCCGTCGTACAAGGCTGTGTAGGTATTACTAAAAGAACAATATACGTCTATTAGAGTTTTTAAGGATTTTTTTTGTCAGTTGTAATTTTTATATCGAAACAATAACGAAAATCAATTAAAAAAATATTAATTTTTTAATTATTAAAAAATCATTATTTTAAGGTTATGAATTCACTAAATGAATTCATTCACTAAAATGAAAATCTCAATCGTTTTTAATTTTTTATTTGCCATTCTTATATATAAAAAATTAAATTCAAAAACAAAAATTGTAGTTTCATTGTTATTAAACTATGAAGTACAAGCAGATGTTATGCATGGAAGATATATTAGTTAGTTAATAGAATTATATTATATACAAACTTATATACTATTTATTATCAGATTGTTACCAAATAAATTTCAAATCGTCAAAGTAAAAATTTTTCTTAGTCAAAATCACATTAATTACTAAAACAAAAATATTTATCTATTTATGTATGTTTTTATACATAAACACAAAACAAGGAGTGTCTGAAGTGATTTATTAACATTTACATAAAATATAGGAGTAATTTTTTCAATTAGAATGTAAGAGTACATTTTCTAAAAAAAAAGCTTGAAAACAGAATAAACCATGAGGAAATAGTTATTAGTCACAAAAGTTATAAAAAGATTTTTTATTTTTAAGGATAATCCAGTTGTAACTTTGGTATAAAAATAACGAAATAAATTAAGATTATAAAGTCTTTATATACGCATTCGAAAAAGTTCAATTATATTATTAAATTAATTTAATCAGTAAATTTTTTGCCACTTTTATGTTACAATATGCACGTTTATTACCTGTGCACATCGGTACGTGGTGCGACACAACACATTTCATGTTCCCTCCACATGGTACGCCTCTGCAAGGATCTTGGCAATTCCCATCTCTACATGCCCGGTTATCGTTACAATCCTGATCCGTCGTACAAGGCTGTGTAGTTATTACTAAAAGAACAATATACGTCTATTTATTTATGTTATTTTACACATTAATAATAAAAGGTGTGTTTATAATGATTTTTTATATTTAATCCCAAAATGAAGGAGAAGGAATTTTTATATTAAAATATTTTTTCATTTGCCATTTTTATATTGATAAAATGCCAGTAAAACAAAAATTACTCTTTCAGTATTTTAAAACTATGGAATACAAGCAGATATCATCTATGGAAGACATGCTAGTTAACTTATAGGATTAGTTTGCGTATAAGACATTTTACTATTTAATATCAGATTATTACTAAATTGATATAAAATAATTGAGAAGAGCTAAGTCAAAATCGTATTAATTAAAAACCAAAATGTAATAAAATAAATAAAGGTTATTAAATCAGTACATTTATAATTTAATTTAATCATAAAAATCTTTGCTTATTTCTATCTACTTACGCAAGCGTGAAAAATTTAATTGATCTTATAATAATTCAAAATCTTCACTGGATTACATATTGAATATTTCAATATACACATTTATTACCTGTGCACATCGGTACGTGGTGCGACACAACACATTTCATGTCTCCTCCACATGGTACGCCTCTGCAAGGATCTTGGCAAGTCCGATCTCTACATGCCTGGTTATCGTTACAATCCTGATCCGTTGTACAAGGCTGTGTAGGCATTACTAAAAGAACAATATTTATTTAATTATGGATGTTATTTCACACATTAATAATAAAAGGTGTGTCTGTAACGATTTAGTATAAACTTTTTATTATTCTTATAGGATTGTCTATAGTGTTTTTTTCATTTATATAAAAATGTAGGAGCTAGATTTGGTTTTAAATTATCATTTAAGTATATTTTCCCCAAATAGATTTGGAAACCTCCTCAACCACAGAAGATTAATGTTTAGTCAAAGAAGGAATAAGGTATATATTATAATTTTTAAGGATTATTTTTGTCAGTTGTAATTTTTATATCGAAACAATAACGAAAATCAATGAAAAAATATTAATTTTTTAATTATTAAAAAATCATTATTTTAAGGTCATGAATTCACTAAAAATCTAAAGTATCATTATTTTTGAGAATTCGTGATGAAGAAGATTTTGACAATGACAAGATATCATTTAGTATAAACTTGATATTTTTCTACGGTATTAAAAGATATGGTTGATAAAATGAACTACAAATAACGTTATTATAGAATAACTTCTTGAATTTATATAATAATAATATTATTTAAAAAACCAATTTAGAAATAATATCAACAAAGAAAAGATATGATTTAGTCTAATGATTAATGACAATCTCAATCGTTTTTCATTTTTTATTTGCCATTCTTATATATAAAAAATTACAGTAAAAAAAAATTGTAGTTTCATTGTTATTAAACTATGAAGTAGAAGCAGATGTTATGCATGGAAGATATATTAGTTAGCTTATAGAATTATATTATATACAAACTAATATACTATTTATTATCAGATTGTTACTAAATTAATTTCAAATCATCAAAGTAAAAATTTTTGCTTAGTCAAAATTACATGAAAAACTAAAACAAAAATATTTATCTATTTATGTGTGTTTTTATACATAAACAAAACAAGGAGTGTCTGAAGTGATTTATTAACATTTACATAAAATGTAGGAGTAATTTTTTCAATTAAAATTTAAGAGTATATTTTCTAAAAAAAAGCTTGAAAACAGAATCAACCATGAGGAAATAGTTATTAGTCACAAAAGTTGTAAAAGGATTTTTTATTTTTAAGGATAATCCAGTTGTAACTTTGGTATCAAAATAACGAAATAAATTAAGATTATGAAGTCTTTATATGCGCATGCAAAAAAGTTCAATTATATTATTAAAGTAATTTAATCAGTAAATGTTTTGCCACTTTTATGTTACAATATACACGTTTATTACCTGTGCACATCGGTACGTGGTGCGACACAACACATTTCATGTTCCCTCCACATGGTACGCCTCTGCAAGGATCTTGGCAATTCCCATCTCTACATGCCTGGTTATCGTTACAATCCTGATCCGTCGTACAAGGCTGTGTAGGTATTACTAAAAGAACAATATACGTCTATTTATTTATGTTATTTTACACATTAATAATAAAAGGTGTGTTTATAACGATTTTTTTATATTTAATCCCAAAATGAAGGAGAAGGAATTTTTATATTAAAATATTTTTTCATTTGCCATTTTTATATTGATAAAATGACAGTAAAACAAAAAGTACTCTTTCAGTATTTTAAAACTATGGAATACAAGCAGACATCATCTATGGAAGACATGCTAGTTAACTTATAGGATTAGTTTGTGTATAAGACATTTTACTATTTAATATCATTTATTACTAAATTGATATAAAATAATTGAGCAGAGCTTAGTCAAAATCGTATTAATTAAAAACCAAAATGTATTAAAATAAATAAAGTATATTAAATCAGTACATTTATAATTTAATTTAATCATAACAATCTTTGCTTATTTCTATCTACTTACGCAAGCGTGAAAAATGTAATTTATCTTACAATAATTCAAAATCTTCACTGGATTACATTTTGAATATTTCAATATACACATTTATTACCTGTGCACATTGGTACGTGGTGCGACACAACACATTTCATGTCTCCTCCACATGGTACGCCTCTGCAAGGATCTTGGCAAGTCCGATCTCTACATGCCTGGTTATCGTTACAATCCTGATCCGTCGTACAAGGCTGTGTGGGCATTACTAAAAGAACAATATTTATTTAATTATGGATGTTATTTCACACATTAATAATAAAAGGTGTGTCTGTAACGATTTAGTATAAACTTTTTATTATTCTTATAGGATTGTCTATAGTATTTTTTCATTTATATAAAAATGTAGGAGCTAGATTTGGTTTTAAATTATCATTTAAGTATATTTCCCCCAAAAAATTTGGAAACCTCCTCAACCACAGAAGAATAATGTTTACTCAAAGAAGGAATAAGGTATCTATTAGAATTTTTAAGGATTATTTTTGTCAGTTGTAATTTTTATAACGAAAATCAATGAAAAAAATATAAATTTTTTTATTATTAAAAAATCATTATTTTAAGGTTATGAAATCACTAAAAAGCTAAAGTATCATTATTTTTGAGAATTGGCGATGAAGAAGATTTTGACAATGACAAAATATCATTTAGTATAAACTTGATATTTTTTCTACGGTATTAAAAGATATGGTTGATAAAATGAACTACATATAACGTTATTATAGAATAACTTCTTGAATTTATATAATAATAATATTATTTAGAAAACCAATTTAGAAATAGCATCAACAAAGAAAAGATATGATTTAGTCTAAAGAGTAATGACAATCTCAATCGTTTTTCATTTTTTATTTGCCATTCTTAAATATAAAAAATTAAATTCAAAAACAAAAATTGTAGTTTCATTGTTATTAAACTATGAAGTAGAAGCAGATGTTATGCATGGAAGATATATTAGTTAGCTTATAGAATTATATTATATACAAACTAATATACTATTTAGTATCAGATTGTTACTAAATTAATTTCAAGTCATCAAAGTAAAAATTTTTGCTTAGTCAAAATCACATTAATTACTAAAACAAAAATATTTATCTATTTATATATGTTTTTATACATGAACAAAACAAGGAGTGTTTGAAGTGATTTATTAACATTTACATAAAATGTAGGAGTAATTTTTTCAATTAGAATTTAAGAGTATATTTTCTAAAAAAAAGCTTGAAAACAGAATCAACCATGAGGAAATAGTTATTAGTCACAAAAGTTATAAAAAGATTTTTTATTTTTAAGGATAATCCAGTTGTAACTTTGGTATCAAAATAACGAAATAAATTAAGATTATGAAGTCTTTATATACACATGCAAAAAAGTTCAATTATATTATTAAATTATTTTAATCAGTAAATGTTTTGCCACTTTTATGTTACAATATACACGTTTATTACCTGTGCACATCGGTACGTGGTGCGACACAACACATTTCATGTTCCCTCCACATGGTACGCCTCTGCAAGGATCTTGGCAATTCCCATCTCTACATGCCTGGTTATCGTTACAATCCTGATCCGTCGTACAAGGCTGTGTAGGTATTACTAAAAGAACAATATACGTCTATTTATTTATGTTATTTTACACATTAATAATAAAAGGTGTGTTTATAACGATTTTTTTATATTTAATCCCAAAATGAAGGAGAAGGAATTTTTATATTAAAATATTTTTTCATTTGCCATTTTTATATTGATAAAATGACAGTAAAACAAAAAGTACTCTTTCAGTATTTTAAAACTATGGAATACAAGCAGACATCATCTATGGAAGACATGCTAGTTAACTTATAGGATTAGTTTGTGTATAAGACATTTTACTATTTAATATCAGATTATTACTAAATTGATATAAAATAATTGAGCAGAGCTTAGTCAAAATCGTATTAATTAAAAACCAAAATGTATTAAAATAAATAAAGTATATTAAATCAGTACATTTATAATTTAATTTAATCATAACAATCTTTGCTTATTTCTATCTACTTACGCAAGCGTGAAAAATGTAATTTATCTTACAATAATTCAAAATCTTCACTGGATTACATTTTGAATATTTCAATATACACATTTATTACCTGTGCACATTGGTACGTGGTGCGACACAACACATTTCATGTCTCCTCCACATGGTACGCCTCTGCAAGGATCTTGGCAAGTCCGATCTCTACATGCCTGGTTATCGTTACAATCCTGATCTGTTGTACAAGGCTGTGTAGGCATTACTAAAAGAACAATATTGATTTAATTATGGATGTTATTTTACTCATTAAAAATAAAAGGTCTGTCTGTAACGATTTAGTATAAACTTTATATTATAGGGTTGTCTATAGTGGTTTTTTTCATTTATATAAAAAATATAGAGCTAGATTTAATTTTAAATTATCATTTAAGTATATTTTCCCCAAAAAGATTTGGAATCCTCCTCAACCACAGAAGAATAATGTTTAGTCAAAGAAGGAATAAAGTATCTGGTACAATTTTTAAGGATTATTTTTTTCAGTTGTAATTTTTTTATCGAAATAATAACGAAAATCAATGAAAAAAATATTAATTTTTTTTTTATTAAAAAATAATCATTTTAAGATTATGAATTCACTAAAAAGCTAAAGTATCATTACTTTTGAGAATTGGTGATGAAGAAGATTTTGACAATGCAAGATATCATTTAGTATAAACTTGATATTTTTTCCACGGTATTAAAAGGAACGGTTGATAAAATGAACTACATATAACGCTATTATAGAATAACTTCTTGAATTTACATAATAATAATATTTTTTAGAAAACAGAATTAGAAATAGCATCAACAAAGAAAAGATATGATTTAGTCTAAAGAGTAATGACAATTTAAATCGTTTTTCATTTTTTACTTGCCATTCTTATATATAAATTAATGACATTCAAAAACAAAAAGTGTAGTTTCATTGTTATTAAACTATGAAGTAGAAGCAGATGTTAGCCATGGAAGATATACTAGTTAGCATATAGAATTATATTATATACAAACTAATATACTATTGATTATCAGATTGTTACTAAATTAATTTCAAGTCATCAAAGTAAAAATTTTTGCTTAGTCAAAATCACATTAATTACTAAAACAAAAATATTTATCTATTTATATATGTTTTTATACAAGAACACAACAAGGAGTGTTTGAAGTGATTTATTAACATTTACATAAAATGTAGGAGTAATTTTTTCAATTAGAATTTAAGAGTATATTTTCTAAAAAAAGGTTGAAAACAGAATCAACCATGAGGAAATAGTTATTAGTCACAAAAGTTATAAAAAGATTTTAATTTTTAAGGATAATCCAGTTGTAACTTTGGTATCAAAATAACGAAATAAATTAAGATTATGAAGTCTTTATATACACATGCAAAAAAGTTCAATTATATTATTAAATTATTTTAATCAGTAAATGTTTTGCCACTTTTATGTTACAATATACACGTTTATTACCTGTGCACATCGGTACGTGGTGCGACACAACACATTTCATGTTCCCTCCACATGGTACGCCTCTGCAAGGATCTTGGCAATTCCCATCTCTACATGCCTGGTTATCGTTACAATCCTGATCCGTCGTACAAGGCTGTGTAGGTATTACTAAAAGAACAATATACGTCTATTTATTTATGTTATTTTACACATTAATAATAAAAGGTGTGTTTATAACGATTTTTTTATATTTAATCCCAAAATGAAGGAGAAAGAATTTTTATATTAAAATATTTTTTCATTTGCCATTTTTATATTGATAAAATGACAGTAAAACAAAAAGTACTCTTTCAGTATTTTAAAACTATGGAATACAAGCAGACATCATCTATTGTAGACATATTAGTTAACTTATAGGATTAGTTTGTGTATAAGACATTTTACTATTTAATATCAGATTATTACTAAATTGATATAAAATAATTGAGCAGAGCTTAGTCAAAATCGTATTAATTAAAAACCAAAATGTAATAAAATAAATAAAGCTTATTAAATCAGTACATTTATAATTTAATTTAATCATAACAATCTTTGCTTATTTCTATCTACTTACGCAAGCGTGAAAAATTTAATTTATCTTACAATAATTCAAAATCTTCATTTGGATTACATATTGAATATTTAAATATACACATTTATTACCTATGCACATTGGTACGTGGTGCGACACAACACATTTCATGTCTCCTCCACATGGTACGCCTCTGCAAGGATCTTGGCAAGTCCGATCTCTACATGCCTGGTTATCGTTACAATCCTGATCCGTCGTACAAGGCTGTGTAGGCATTACTAAAAGAACAATATTGATTTAATTATGGATGTTATTTTACACATTAAAAATAAAAGGTGTGTCTGTAACGATTTAGTATAAACTTTATATTATAGGGTTGTCTATAGTGGTTTTTTTTTCATTTATATAAAAAATGTAGGAGCTAGATTTAATTTTAAATTATCATTTAAGTATATTTCCCCCAAAAAATTTGGAAACCTCCTCAACCACAGAAGAAAAATGTTTAGTCAAAGAAGGAATAAGGTATCTATTAGAATTTTTAAGGATTATTTTTGTCAGTTGTAATTTTTATAACGAAAATCAATGAAAAAAATATAAATTTTTTTATTATTAAAAAATCATTATTTTAAGGTTATGAATTCACTAAAAAGCTAATTTTGAGAATTGGTGATGAAGAAGATTTTGACAATGCAAGATATCATTTAGTATAAACTTGATATTTTTTTCCACGGTATTAAAAGGAACGGTTGATAAAATGAACTACATATAACGTTATTATAGAATAACTTCTTGAATTTACATAATAATAATATTTTTTAGAAAACAGAATTAGAAATAGCATCAACAAAGAAAAGATATGATTTTGTCTAAAGAGTAATGACAATATAAATCGTTTTTCATTTTTTACTTGCCATTCTTATATATAAATTATGACATTCAAAAACAAAAAGTGTAGTTTCATTGTTATTAAACTATGAAGTAGAAGCAGATGTTAGCCATGGAAGATATATTAGTAAGTTAATAGAATTATATTGTATAAAAACTATAATACTATTTAATATTAGAATATTACCAAATAAATTTCAAATCGTCAAAGTAAAAATTTTTCTTAGTCAAAATCACATTAATTAATAAAACAAAAATATTTATCTATTTATGTATGTTTTTATACATAAACACTAAACAAGGAGTGTCTGAAGTGATTTATTTACATTTACATAAAATGTAGGAGTAATTTTTTCAATTAGAATTTAAGAGTATATTTTCCAAAAAAAAGCTTGGAAACAGAATCAACCATGAGGAAATTATTTTTAGTCACAAAAGTTATAAAAAGATTTTTTATTTTTAAGGATAATCCAGTTGTAACTTTGGTATCAAAATAACGAAATAAATTAAGATTATGAAGTCTTTATATACGCATGCGAAAAAAGTTCAATTATATTATTAAATTTTTTCAATCAGTCAATGTTTTGCCACTTATATGTTACAAGATACACGTTTATTACCTGTGCACATCGGTACGTGGTGCGACACAACACATTTCATGTTCCCTCCACATGGTACGCCTCTGCAAGGATCTTGGCAAGTCCCATCTCTACATGCCTGGTTATCGTTACAATCCTGATCCGTCGTACAAGGCTGTGTAGGTATTACTAAAAGAACAATATATGTCTATTTATGGATGTTATTTTACACATTAATAATAAAAGATGTGTTTATAACGATTTTTTTATATTTAATCCCAAAATGAAGGAGTAGGAATTTGTATACTAAAATATTTTTTCATTTGCCATTTTTATATTGATAAAATGACAGTATAACAAAAAGTACTCTTTCAGAATTTTAAAACTATGGAATACATGCAGATATCATCTATGGAAGACATGCTAGTTAACATATATTATTAGTTTGTGTATAAGACATTTTACTATTTAATATCAGATTATTACTAAATTGATATAAAATAATCGAGCAAAGCTTAGTCAAAATCGTATTAATTAAAAACCAAAATGTAATAAAATAAATAAATAGGTTACTAAATCAGTACATTTATAATTTAATTTAACCATAAAAATCTTTGCTTATTTCTGTCTACTTACGCAAGCGTGAAAAATTTAATTTATCTTACAATAATTCAAAATCTTCACTGGATTACATTTTGAATATTTCAATATACACATTTATTACCTGTGCACATTGGTACGTGGTGCGACACAACACATTTCATGTCTCCTCCACATGGTACGCCTCTGCAAGGATCTTGGCAAGTCCGATCTCTACATGCCTGGTTATCGTTACAATCCTGATCCGTCGTACAAGGCTGTGTGGGCATTACTAAAAGAACAATATTTATTTAATTATGGATGTTATTTTACACATTAATAATAAAAGGTGTGTCTGTAACGATTTAGTATAAACTTTATATTATTCTTATAGGATTGTCTATAGTGTTTTTTTCATTTATATAAAAATGTAGGAGCTAGATTTGGTTTTAAATTATCATTTAAGTATATTTCCCCCAAAAAATTTTGAAACCTCCTCAACCACAGAAGAATAATGTTTAGTCAAAGAAGGAATAAAGTATCTATTAGAATTTTTAAGGATTATTTTTGTCAGTTGTAATTTTTATAACGAAAATCAATAAAAAAAATATAAATTTTTTTATTATTAAAAAATCATTATTTTAAGGTTATGAATTCACTAAAAAGCTAAAGTATCATTATTTTTGAGAATTGGCGATGAAAAAGATTTTGACAATGACAAGATATCATTTAGTATAAACTTGATATTTTTTCTATTAATCGTATTAATTAAAAACCAAAATGTAATAAAATAAATAAATAGGTTACTAAATCAGTACATTTATAATTTAATTTAATCATAAAAATCTTTGCTTATTTCTATCTACTTACGCAAGCGTGAAAAATTTAATTTATCTTACAATAATTCAAAATCTTCACTGGATTACATATTGAATATTTCAATATACACATTTATTACCTGTGCACATTGGTACGTGGTGCGACACAACACATTTCATGTCTCCTCCACATGGTACGCCTCTGCAAGGATCTTGGCAAGTCCGATCTCTACATGCCTGGTTATCGTTACAATCCTGATCCGTTGTACAAGGCTGTGTAGGCATTACTAAAAGAACAATATTGATTTAATTATGGATGTTATTTTACACATTAATAATAAAAGGTGTGTCTATAACGATTTATTTATATTTAATCCCAAAATGAAGGAGTAGGAATTTTTATATTAAAATATTTAATATAAAATATATAAAGGTAATAATATAAAGGTTTAAATCTTTCTTACGTGGCATTGATTGCAATCTGACTAATATAAAACCCTTTAGAAAGGTTCAACTGGGAAACATACGTTATATTAATAAAACTTTTGATAAACGTTTTATTTTTATAATATTTATAATATTATAATTAAGAACTCCAAATAAGACATATTTATATTTAAAATACACAGTGTACTTAATAATCGTAGTAATTTTTAACGTTGTGATATTATTCCAATAGGTTTTCCACGCAATATCCAAAACTGTGGAAATAATTCTTAGTAAAATCCCTTTAATTTCTTTGTGGTTTTATGTCAACAAGTTGATTTTTTATTATAAAAGGAGAACGTTTTAAAAATAAATAACTTTGAAATGATTTTATTTTTAAAATATTAATAAATTTTTGTAATAACGTACATTTAAAATAATCAAATCATATAGCTTTTTGGGATATTGCTCATAACAGTTGTTATTTTTTAGACATAAATACTTTTGTGTTTTTTGGCAGCCGAAACACATACAGTAGTATGTTGATTAAGACATTAAAAAGAAGAGAATAGTTTTACAATGGTCTTTCTCCTAAAACTCATCCCTACACTTAATGGCATTTTGCAAAATTTGGAGTAGACCTTCTTGAGCAAAAATTAATTGTGTAAAATTATTATGTTTTAACAGCTTTGATCATTTAAGTATAGTTTTTGGGTCACTTAGTAGCATCATATAAGATTTTTAGGACGCTAGACTGGTTTTGTATGCTTACAAAAAATACAATTAATGCAATTGTTTTTGAATTTCGATCGTTTTAAAAATTAAATAGCCCCTTAAGAAAATATTTTTTTATGTGTGTTTTTATTTTTACATTTTACTTCAAACCATGTTAAAGAGAATATAAAAATATTGATTAGAAATTCTCAACTGCTATTACGTGTTATTTCGTTGCTGAAAAACAATTAAAACCCTTGAGAGATAATATGCATGGTATCAAAAATAGTAAATTGTATTCTGAAAATTACTTTTTCTGCAAATGCTAGCATTTCTTTGTTTTTACGAATTTCTGATTTAACTAAATACATCTTACATGCAACCACTAATGTCACAAACCACATAATGAACATTATATGCAGGAGAAAATAATCACGATTTGTTTTTGTATACTTTTGAATTTTACATCTTTTGAGTCATTTAGGAATATTTCAATTATATCAATATAGTAAAAATTTTCCTTGATGCATTTTTCTTGTACCGCAAAGAAAAACATTTGGAAACTTCTTGCAGTATTTTATTAGTAGATATTGTTGAAAAAATCATTTACTGAACAAAGTGCGTTTACTGGTGAGATTATATAAAAATGTATATCTCGTATGTATATAAATTTGCGCAAAAGTTGTAAGTCTCAGACTAGATCAATTAAAACAAGTCTGTTAAATTTTTTAAAATACAAAGTATGGTCTTAAAAATTAAATTTATTGATAGACATAGACATAGACATAGACATATCTTTATTTCTAAATAAAGTACATACAATTTGGACATCTCAGTCGTCATGATGATTACAAACTTAGAATTAAAAGAAAAGAAAATTTTCCTAATTGCTAAAAAGTAAATAAATTAACATTCTGGGTATTTTAAAAGGTGTTCAGGAACTCCTGAACGGTATAAAACTTCCCTTTCATTTAGAAATCTCCTTAATAACTTTTTAAATCTTTTAGGCTCCAGCCCATAGCACCTCTTTAACTCTGTCCGAAGACTATTGAAAAAGTGTGGACCAGTGAAATCAAGGTTCCTCTCAGAGAGGGTAAGGCGATGACTGGGAGCGCGCAAGTCACTTCCGTGCCTAGTTGGATAGCGGTGATTCTCTCCTACAGTTGGGATTGCCTTCAAATTCGATATTGAAGACACAATTGATCTGTGTATAAAAATTGAAGGCAAAGTGAGGAGATTGAGGGCTTGAAAAATCCCTCTACATGACTGCAGAGGGGGTAGGCCACAAATGATTCTCACAGCTCTCTTTTTCAAGAGGAAGACTTTATGTGCATGTGGAGAGTGGCCACAGACCTCAATTCCATAGGTCATAGTGGAAAAGAAATAACCATAGTAAACCATGAATAACGCACTGGGATCCAGAAGAGGTTGCAGTGCCCTGAGAGCATAGCAAATACGGCTCAACTGGCTACAAAGCCGGGAAATATGACAAGGCTAAGACAAACCACTATCCACTGTTAAACTCAAAAACTTCACTGAAGTGCATTTCCTCAATTTGAAATTCATCCAAAAAGATAGTTTCAGGTCGCTTGTTTGGAGTTAAAAACTGTATGAAGTTAGACTTGTTTGAATTCAACTGAAGATTGTTGGCTGACAACCAATTTATTAGGGATTTCACTGATTCCTTGACTCTCTCTTGTAAACGAATCTGTGGACCCCCAAACAACAATGTTGTGTCGTCAGCATAAAAGACAGAGTTGGACATTGGAAGATTTTCAGCCAGGTCATTCATATAAATTATGAAGAGCAATGGTCCGAGAATACTGCCTTGGGGTACACCGTACTTGCAAAATGAAAGCTCTGATCGAACTCCAGAAATCTCTAAAAATTGCATTCGGTAGAGAGATACGACTGAAACCAATCAAGGGCCACTCGACGGACACCATATATCCCTAATTTTTCACACAGAATGGCGTGATCGACTCTATCGAATGCTTTCGATAAATCACAGAACACCCCCCAAAGCTGGCTCTCGCTGTTCGAGTTTAAATAAAACATCCTGCACAAAATTGACAGTTGGTTGGGTGGTTGAGCGATTTGCTCTGAAGCCATATTGGTTTTGAACCAAGATATTATTTTTGTCTAGATGATTCTGTAATCTGGAATAAACAATTTTCTCCAGGACCTTTGACAAAATACAGAGAATAGCAACTGGCCGATAGTTATTGAGGTCGCTTTTTCCCCTTTCTTAAATATGGGAACAAGCCTAGAAGTCTTATAAACATCAGGGAAAATTCTGGAAGATATAGAGGCATTAAAAAGATGAACTAACGGACTAATGATAACGGGGTGAATTTGCTTTAAAAGACAACTTGAAATACCGTCAACTCCTCAGACTTCTTTGATTTGAGTGAAATGATTGCTTGTTTGACTTCACATTAAAGTAGTGGGAGAAAAGAACAAGGAATGGGCTGGCGTATGCTGCTGAACCAAATTGTGAGTGACATGGAATGACAAACAGGAAACTGGCTGGTCAATCATGTTTGAAAAATGGTCGTTGAACAATTCCACAACCCTAGAAGTCGAGGAGACCAAATTGCCATGGTGTTCAATAGGTGGAATCTGAAAAGATGACTTGGGCTCACACGTCTCTCTGCAAACAACATTCTAGAGAGATTTTTGAATGCAGATTTTTTATCAAACCTACATATTTAATATACATATTAAAACCTATTATTTACATAGCAAACATAACATCATGGCGTGATATAGAGTTGTAAGCTAGCAATTTGGTTAACGTTAATTAATATATGTGTCACATATATTAATTAGTAATCTTACTATAATTAAACCTTACGACAAGGACCCTGATACTTTAGTTCAAGTGTTAGCAAGCCTAATAAATAAAATTAGTAATTCTCTATGTTTAATTTGTATTATATAAGTTATGTGAATGAGCAAGTAGATCTGTTAAAACATTTGTGCTTTGTCACAATATTGGTTTAATAAAAAACAAAAATTAGTAAATACTTTTTTAATATACGTAACCCAAAAAAGCAAAGTATTATTTTTTTCTTTTAAGATAATTTTAATATTTTAAGAAAATATGTTTTTGTTTACCAATAAATTAAAAATAAATAGTTGACAGTATATAATAATTAGTTGAAGACCATTACATTGTGTGGAGAAAATTTGAAGTAAGAAAAAAAGTGAATTAATGAAAAATATTATTGTAAAGTCGATGAACAGTTGCAAAAATCCATCAAAAAATGGAAGTATTCATTTATTGTCGTTTTATAGTTTTTAAAATGTCAAAAAGAAGTTCAACGTCATAAAAAACATACAATAAAAATCTCAGGTGGTAAAAAAATACCTTAAATGCTCAAATATGCTAAGAAAATTTTAATGACAAGATGGTGTATTTTTGGTCCAGCACCATTTTCCGGCCAATTACCCGAGATTTTGTTGAATACTTTACCATAAAGAACAAGTTTCGAAACTTTGCTGCTCTGGTAAATGCATGACTCATAGAACCCTTTACAGCGGTTTTAGTGCAATCTCTCTTTACTATATAGCTTAAGTCCATGTAATTATTTGGCCAATTGATAGCTTGTTTACATAGTCCATGTAATTATGTGACAAATTTATAGCTTGTTTACACTCTAGTGAGTCCATATAGCTAAAAGCTAAATATTACCTATGCAAATTGCTGTGTGGTGCTTCACTTGACAGTCAAAGTTAAGGGGACATAGAGTCACATCGCAAGGGTCTTGGCAAACTTCTTCGAAACTCCGATACACTCTTGGTTATCTTGACAATCCCGACTCGACGAACATTGCTTTGTTGGAATTTCTATGTGAAAAATATTTTTGTTGCAGTAAAATGTTTGTAATTTGAAGTAAAGTAAAGATTATTTAAAGTCGAGGAAAATTTGTAAAATTAAACATTGTCATTGAATATTATTTATTTAAAAAATAGTTCATATAATTTAACTTTTCTTTCAACAGTGTTATATTACAATATAAAAATACATTCCATGTTAAGTAAACTTATTAACGGTTTAAAATGGAGTATCTGTTGAATTATGTTACATGAAAAGTATACAAACCAATTATCTAGTTTCAATAAATTATTTTAAATTCTAATCACGTATTAAAATTGTATTTATTTTGATACAAGTGATGTACAAATAATATTTGTTAAGGTAGTGACTTAATAAGTTGGTATATTATTAATATAATATTATAGAGATTTAATACCTTTACACTTCGGTGCGTGGTTCTCCACTTGACATTTCATGTTCCACATGGCATGTTACTGCAAGGGTCTTGGCAAAATCGAGCTATGCAAGCCTGCTGGTTGCTACAATCCTGATTTCTTATACATTGTTTCTTAGGAATTTCTAAAGGACAGAGTAATAAGTATTGCAATTTGTACAAAATCATTTTACCCTTGAACATTAATGAGAATTAATATTTAATTGAATTAATAACAATAATTTAATATTCTGTAATGATACTTTTTAATGCAAAATATATTCCTAACTAATTAAATATTACTTGAAAACAATGTACTAGAATAGAAACAAATATTACACAAAGGTTTTTGTTCCATTCAAACACAATACTAGTAATTATATTTGCCAAACCACAAATTATAGTTATAATCAATTTACTACCTTTGCACTCCGCAACGTGATGAGTAACGTGACATTCGGTATTCAGGCCACATTCCCTATCCCCGCAAGGATCTTGGCAGTAATGATCTATGCACGTTAGGACATCACTGCAGTCTTCTATTGCCTGACACGGCTTCTTGATTATTGCTAAAGGGACACATTTATATGATTTTATATATAACAGTATTATAAGTAGATACATTTTTATAAAAAAAATAATATTATTTTAGCAATAAAAGTCCCTGCCCACCTGTCAAACTTATGATTTGGCTTCCGTCAAGTCCTAAACTTACAATGGCCGAAATCTGACAACACATTCGGTTATGGGGCCTCCAAAATTTCAATCTCATTGGCCATTCAGGAAAATGAAAGAATTGCGAAAAAAATCAAGTAAAGAAAACGGGCAATCTCGTTCGGATTGCAAAAATATTCCTTGGAATGGCCACTTGATAATTGTTAAGGCGGTTTAGGCATACCAGACCGCTACTGCACCCTGTAACTTATGAAATGGCTCGGCCTGGTTTCTGGTCACGCATACTCTCAGTTCGGGATGCCTGTTGGTATGCTCAGTGAGGACAAATCACTTCTATGGAAACAAACGATATTAGCTTCTGAGTTTTGATTGGTTTCAAAATGTGGATTTTGCCAGTTAACAAAACAAAATTATGTCATATTAAAAAAAATAAAAAATATTAAATGAATGTGCAACAACTAAATATAAATGTTCAACATAACTTAAATCAACAACGTATAATTTCTCAAGTTACATATAAAAATTAGTATCTAAAAGCTTAACAACCCCGACAAAGTAGGTATCTCAGTGACTTTCTAATGCATTTTTATGGATTCACCATTCAGAAATACCCCGAGGCTAAATGTAGTGTTGCGACCATTTAGGCTATAAGAAAGTATGAGCTCCAACACGCCAGGTGAAGATACATGCTATGCTTTGTTAAAACTAAATCAGATTAGATGCTTTCATAGTAACCCTGTTAGTATAAGATAAAAAAATAGATTTTTCCTAAAAATAAGCTTTCTTTTAAAAATTTTTTACTTGTAGGTTTTCTTAAATATCAAATTTAAATTGCAAAAAAAATATAAACAATTCAATTTAAACTATTTTTATCCATTTTTGAACCTTTGAAACTCCTTGTTCAACATGTACTGAATATTGAGAACTACTACAAATATTTGTAGTCCTTCACACTAACACAGAGTTCGGACTACCGAAATGTTTATTAAATTTAAACTGTTTTACAACTTCCTTACCTTTGCACATCAGTGTGTGTAGAATCACTTTACATTCGAAGTTCGGTGCACATTTTGTAGTACTGCAAGGATCTTGGCAAGAGTGATCAATACATTCCTGACGATCTTCACAGTCAAGACTTGATGAACACTGAATTGTAGGAGTGTCAGGAGTAACTAAGTATAAAACATATTTTATATAGAAGCAACTATGTGTGTTTAGTTAATAATGACAACACTTTTTGTTCATAGGCCGATATTACAAATAGCAATTTCAATTTTTTTATAAAGCCTTTCGACCCCTCTTTTTCTTTATTATTTTCTCATTTTATTAATATTTTCTTTCTTTAAGAAGAAGCAGGAAAAACCCGACTAAAATCGGCCTTGACCATCCGGTTCAGGTACGACTTGAAATGGCCATGACCTGTCAGGAATTGCGTGAGGTAGTAGTTGACCTCGCCATGCCGCCTTTCCACCCATGGTTAGACCTGCTATATGAGTCGCGCAGTCCTTCATCCTCCATTGTCGTACTCTCGGCTGTGTTGCCACTGCTGGAAGCTTCGGGCGTGCTCTTCAGATCTTGCTTCATCCTTGCCAACCTCGCCATGTCTTTGATAAATCGCCTTTGTCTCCCCTGCCAAAAGCTTGAGAGGGATGATCCGGTAACAACCAGGACGGCAGGCTCGGATACTGTCTTATAGGTGGAAGAAACCTGGCTTGAACACATTCAGCTTGACACTGAACCCGGGCGAGTCGCACCCTATAGAAATCCTTGGTAAGAGATTCTGCCCACACCTCTGCCCCGTTAAGGAGCACAGACTGGACTGCGGACATTAATAACCATCTTTTGCTGAACCAAGGACCTCCAACATTGGCTATCAGCTTACTAAGATAAGAGACCAGCTTAGCAGCCTTGTCCACCGTACGGAAGATCTGATCCTTATAGGTTAAATTGTTGTCCACCATGACTCTGAGGTACTTGGTGGCACGTGTTGACGAACCTCCCACTTCTTAAAATATTATTAATATTAAATATCTTAAAATATTATTATTCTTAAAATATAAGTTCACTGTTGGCGTGAACTTCCCACTCGCAGGGACGATGGAGGTAATTCTTTTCTTTGTGAGGATCACGCACGATCTCCGTCTTGCTCAGAGCAAGCGAAAGACTGGGATCGGACATCCAGTCGTTGACCATACGCATGCCCGGGTTCACCTTTAGATGTGTCAACTCAACGTTAATGCAAAAAAAGTCATCGGCTTACCCAACTAAGATAGTTTCATATGGAATTTTCATGAGGCTGTCATAAGCGACATTCCAGAGTTCCGGGCCCAGTATCGAACCTTGCACGGCCCCGGAGGTGACTTCCATCGTCGGCGCTCCATCTCGAGTGTCGTACATCAGACGTCTAGAATGGAGATAGCCCTCGATGAGCCATAACAGATAGGTTGGAATGTGAAAGGTGTTACGACAAACATATCAATGCATTTCGCCGAGTTGAAAGCTATCTTTCTTGACATAAAGCTTAACAAGAAGTGCTACTCAGTAGGAGAAATGGTTGTGGCTCTCTGCTCTCTCAACGGCTTTCTGGACTTCGGCAATTGCGTCGAATGTTGCTCGTCACTTTCTGAAGTCGTACTGACGAGGGCAAATGTCCCGGGCAGCAAAAACGGCAGAAGTCAGCCGGGAATGAATAAACTTTTCAAAAAGCTTTCCATCCATGTCCAACATGCAGAGAGGTCTATGGGACGTGGCAGCTCAGGATCACCTTTCCCTTTGCTGATAAGCAGAATTCCCGGGGGACGGAAACACCCCTTCAACCAAGCAGGCATTGTACATTCTTATCAACAATCCGGGATTGATAGTGAAAATATTCTTCAGAGTCTCGCTGGAAATCCCGTTGGGGTCAGGGACCTTGCTGCTCTTCAGGGTGAGAACGTGGGTTTCCAACTCCTCAATTGTGAAGAGCGGAATGTCCACCACCAGTTCCAATTCAGCCAGTGATCGCTGTGGATGTTTAGAAAACAGGGCAGTGACTATCCTATCCATGGTGGTCACCTCGATTATGGAAGGTAGAAAGCGGTCGCCGATTTTTGGGTCACGAATTTGTAACTCAAACCCCATGGATCTAAATCAACGTCGTCCCAAAGTCTCCTCCAGCTTTTTACCTTACTCCTATTGATGGCTTGGTGGAGATACTTTCTTGCACCTTTGTAGGCCTTGACCTGCGAACTCTGTCTGCGGGTATTCTCGCTCTTATAGGGGCACGTTTGGCTCTAAGGCAAGTTCTTCTGAGTTCCGCATTATCTTCAGTCCACCAGTAGACGGAATGCTTGTCGTGGCGGAGTTTTCATCGTGGCATAGACCTGTCACAGGCCGAAACAATAAGGTCCATTGTGGATGTTACCAATAAATTTGTGCCAGCCTTGCCAGGATTCTCATGCGCTTTACGAGAGATGAATTCAGTGAAATTGACCACGTCCTGTTTATTGATGTTCCACCTGTGTTGTCCTTCCCGATATACGGAAACTCTTCGGTGTTTGTCATGGACGTCAAAGATAATGTATTGGTGGTCACTACCCGTGTAATTCTCCACTATTCTCCAGCCATAGATCCTCGAAAGAAGCGACTCAGACGCGAAGGTCAAGTCAGTGATCGTAATTCTCTGCCCGGAGTGTGTTGGCTTGGTTGAGGACGACGAAGTCTGCCCTGGTGATGAAGTGCAAGATGTATTTCCCCCGGGAGTTGGTAGAGGGCATTCCCCACTCGACGGCCTTAGCGTTGAAATCACCGCTGACGATGCCCAGGGGTGTCGAGCACGCACAGATGGTCGGTCTTGTCACGAAAGTCTTGGATGGCCTCGTTTGGGGTGAAGTAGCGACTGAACATTAGTTACATAACTAAACCTACTCTAGGCAGATCCTCGTTCGTGACTCCGCATTAAAACTTCCTATCATTTCCGGGCCCAGAAGGCAGCATTACAGAGACTGTCTGGGATCCAATAGTTTGAATTCCTATCCCGATACTGTGCGCTGATTAGGAGCGCGTTGACATTGAGTTCTCAGGCGAGCTGACTAAAAAGATTATCAGCTCCCCAGGATCTCTGAAGGTTGGACTGAAGGATGCGGATTATTGACCTATTCCTTTTGCCTGTTCAAGTGCGGCTTTTAAAACACCGCACTGACCAAAACCGGGTAAGTGACCAAGAGCATTCCCAACGGAACCGGTCACCTTGCAGAGAAAACAGGAGGGACTCGAGGTGCAGTCTCTTCTATTGTGGTCTTGACCTACACTCCGAAGGCAGTTTGCACTTCGGTCAGGTCCTTTGAATGTATGGAAGGAGTGACCAAACGCAAGACACCGGAATCATCGCTGCACGATCACCCTCCCTTTGAGAAGGCAACTCACCCATGCGACTCTCAGATGCTGGAGGTTAAGCAGCTTATTAGCATGTTTCTCGCCCATTTCGGTGACTAGCACCGCTGCTGGCTCAGATCTGGTTTGGTCAACCAGACCTCCCGTTTCCCCCGGTAATCCTGGGAGCGACTTCCTTAACGCCCGGATTACCTCGTCTTCCGTGAGGTCATCGTTGAGATCTAGAATCTCTACCTAACATCTCGTTTCAAGGGCTTGGATTGAGCCCACGTCACCAAGAGCGGTTTTGAGAGAAGGAGCAAAACCGTCCTTGTCCTTCGATTTTTCCAAAAGATCCGATTTTTCAGGAGGAAATCCCCGTTCTGTGTCTGTCGGCTGGACCTAACTGTTGTCTCCGTCTGCTCCGGTTAGGTCTGGGTTCTAATCTGTCCTAGGACATCGGCGAAAGATAGTCCCCCTAAGGGCTTGACCAAAATCACCTCAGCCCTAAGATTTTTGGGCATCGGTCACGCAGGGGCCCAGTAATAGTTTCCCAGGGGCCCCCCTCATCGTGTCAGAGACTTCAGTCTTCTTTCCTTTTGCATCTGTCTTCTTTGAGGCAGATTTGGCACGTTTTAGCTAAATCGTTTTCTTTTTCGACATGCGTTTCTCCCAGTTTCCCAAAGGTGTTTAAGGTGCGGGGGCAACTGCGAGTTAAGAGGTGTTGATGCGATTGACCCTGACATTGGAGCAGCGGCTGGTGCAGGAACCCCTACTTGAGCATTCATTAAAACAGCAGCCAAAACTTCTTCAGTCTGCGAGGAAACTGAAAAGAAGACGGGTTTTGTCACTGGGCCAAATTTCCAAGATCAGTTCTTCCCGGTGAAGAACCTCTCTGACCCTTCGCTTGCTTCCTGGCTTGGGTCTGAGACTGAGCCAGATGAGCTTGAGACGAAGCAGACATGACACGTTTTATGACGTCACGCTCCTCCTTTACTGCCTTCAGCCTGATCTTCTGGCATTCCTCGATCCTCCCACCAAGGAAGTGCTTGAGTTTTGGAATTCCGTCCTTTATCGACACACTGTCGTTCTTCTGATAAAAGAGAGCCTTGGCCATCTTCTTAAAAAAGCGTTCATTTTCTTCAGAGAAACGTTTTCTTCTTCGTTAGCATCGTCCTGCCGCTGCCGAAACATTTGCATCTCGAATGACGCACGAAGAGGGCTCTTCCTATGAGGAATTCCTTCTTCCTTATCTTGTGGTGTTTCCGTCTTGGTAACCTCCATTGCCAGATCGACCTTTTCTTTCTTCTTTCCGAATCCGGACGACGATCTGCTTCACTAACAGCCTTGAACGGCACCGGTAAAGGGGAGTTTTTAATTCTCCTCGTTAGTGTCCCGGTCTTCAAGGTCAGAGACCTCTGCACATTTGAACTGCTCCTAAAAGCGGCTTGCTAATTCTCCTTTCCAACATTCGTGTCTTACGATTCACAATTCACGTTTTTTGTCACCAGCGCATATTCGGGGCGGCCCGATCGTTGGCTCAGTGTGGACCTCGGGGGTTCCGCCTCCCATAGGACAGAGAACGCCCCTACCCCCAGTTCCCCGGGGTTCAAACCTCTGTTTGCCCAGCATCGATAGACACAAGGAGCCGCATATGCTGGGGTCGTCCGTGGCAATGCAGAGTACGATATCTGTAGATATCGGACATACTGGAATTCCAATATATATTTTATGTATATTTTGTTGTTGTTGTATATCTACACAGTCAAAACATAGCATACTGTAAATTGCTGTTGTTTTTCCTCCCAAAAGTAATATTAGAGATTGATTCTTTTAGATTGTTTTAATATCTTGTAAAGTATAACTTAAGTTTTCTGTGATTTTACAATTTATTAACTGTAATTATTTTCCACTTTGTTATTTTTATATGCAACACTGCTGGTACAGCTAAACTCTTTTTTAGTAATATATTTAATAATTGTATTCTGTATTAGTTTTTTTTTTTTTTTTTTTTTTTTTTTTTTTTTTTTTTTTTTTTTTTTTTTTTTGGCTATAATACAAAGCTTAGGAGTTCTTTTCTTTTTTTTCTTTTCCTCATTTCTTGATTTTTATACAATTATAAATTTTTCAATAAGTTTGGCACCACCTTAAAAAATTTTTGTTTCAAACAATGTTTACCTCCAATCCAGGCCTTTGCCATGGGGGCTTTTTCTCAAAAAGATTAAACAAACACCATCTTTTTAATATAAATATTAATATAGTTGCCTGGGTTTATATATGAATGTATGTGTATTTATATGTATATATGTGTATATATGTGAATGTGTATATGTGTATATATGTATATATAATATAATGTATATATAATGTATATATATATATATATATATATATATATATATATATATATATATATATATAAGTAGATAGTATCATGTTACTTCTGGCTCACTTTTGGAGACAATCAAAAATCAAACAAATTTCATAGTTTTTCAATACAATTATGCAATATTTTTGCCATTTTTGGCCAATTTTCAGCTTTTGTCAAATTTTCATAAAAAATATGCAATTTTAATGAAATTTTTAACAAATATGCCTAAAATTTTCTACAAAATAAATTTTTTTTAAAAACAAGTAAAATTATCACATTTTATGAGTATTTTTTAAATAGTCGACTTTTCATAAGTCATTTTAAGTTTTCTAGAGTATTTTTTCAATAAAATTAATAGTTGACTTTTCATAAGGTAATTTAAAATTTTAATAGTATTTTTTCAATAAATTTGACTAAAATAGTAATAATTTAAATATATTCTAATTAATTTCAGTAATATCATTTTTGATTATATTATATTCAAGTAATTTTTCAGATACAATAATAATATAACAATTTGTTTTACTAGTAGCTACTATATCATAATCAAAATCTGCATTAATAATAATATCATTTTTTGAACTTGAAATATTTGTTTTGGCTTTTTGTAGTATCAATTACATAAATTGGTCTATTTTCTAGAAATTCTGTTGGACTATAATACATTTTACTACTATTATAATAAACTTTTTTATAATCTTGATACATTTCATACATAATTCTAAATTTTTCATTGAATATATCAAAGCTTTCCAATTCATCAGGGTAATAATGACCATTTAGTTTTACTCTTATATTTTTTACATACATACTATCAAATTTAGAAGTATCATATAACTGATCATTTGTTCTTGATTTTTGAAATCCAATTATAATAAATTTTGGATTATAAATATTTCTATAGATATCTGTTATATCCAAACTTAAATTCTTTCCTGTAATATTTTTTTGTTCAATGCATTGCCAATGATTAAAATGAAAATTTACTTTTTCAAATTTGCTTAGTTCATTAATTAATTAGATTTTACTTGTTGTTTTGTATTCAATTATAGGAACTCTAATAAAAAATTCATCAATTGTTATTTTACCTTCAGTTGGTAATGTAGCATTATCATAGGTTCCATCAGCCTTTTTAGTTTTCCATCTAAAAATTGCATCATTATCTTGTGATCTAATAAATGTTATATTAAAACCTCCTTTGTATATTGGAATATTTACATTTTCAAAAAATCCTAATCCAAAATGAGATAAATTACTAATTGCTTCAAATGCTTTACTAAAATTTGATTCAAAGCCGTTATTAATTTGATTTATTTCTGATTTTGAATAAGTTATAGTACCTTTAATTGTACTTAATAGACCAGGATATTCAATTTCATCAATTAATTTATTATGTTTTCTAACTTCAACTTTTGAAAATAAAAATGGAACAAAATTATCAATTAATTTTATATTAGCACCATTATCATATGCAGATCCATCAGATTTAGTCAATTTGCGAGATATATAAAATTGAAATTTAGAAGTACAAAATCCATCTCCAAAATCTACATTAAATTCAGTTTTTTTATTAGGTTCATTTAAATGTAATTTAGATAATGGATAGAAATTGTTGTATTCAGCTCTTTCAATATCACTTATATATTTTTTGTAATCAGCCATTTATTAAGGATAATTTTTTAAATCAAAAGCTTTTTAAAAACAAGTAACATTTTGATGATTTAACTTTTATGATTTTATGATGTCAAATTTTATTTATGTATCAATTTCATTTTTACTTTTAAAATACTCAATTTCTGTAGCATGATCAACTATAAATTTTGCTGATATTTTTTTATGTTCTAAAATTAATTCCCAATTTAATGTAAATGCATAATCATGAATGAAATATTCAGTTAAATCTTGATATTTACAAATCAAATCAATATAATCTTTTAATTGATAACTTATGAATTCAGTAATAAAATCTATAGTTAAATTTTGATGTTGAGCAATTTTTTGCCAATTTAATTTATTTTTAAACAATCTCATCATATTAATACTCAATTCATATTTTTCAGAAATATCATCCCAATCTTTTTTGTTTAATTGATTTTGGTTTCTGATAATGAATAAATCAAATGAACTGTATAGAGCCATTTATTAGGGAGAAAATTTTGTAAAACAACTTTTCTTTGAATTACAAATACAACATTTTGATTTAATTACATTTATATTTTTCAATTTTATTATCTGAATATCTTTAGAATTAGTTTTTTGTTTACTTTAAGACAATAAATCAACTCCATTTATATAAAATAATTATTGTAATTTATCTATATCATCTTTAATTAGTATTATTTCAGCATTTAATTCTTTTATGGATTCATTGACTCCATCAAATAGAAATTTTAGTTCTTTTTCTAGTTTTTCTTCTAAATTTTCAAAATATTTTCCAATATTAATTAAAAAGTCTGTAATTTTATTAAAATCTTTTTTAGTTTCTGAATGATCACTACCAATTTTAATAATTGAATCTAAAACTTCATCTAATTCTGATTTAATTATAACATCATATTTATTTATACTTGGTTTAACATTAACAATTCTTTTACCATTAATACTTATATAATTTTTTGATAAACCAATAGCATTTACTAAATTTTCAGTCTTTTTTACATGACTTTTAAAACTTTTACAAAAATTATTAAAAAATATATTTAATTTAGAATTTATATAATCTTCTTTAATATTAATTGGGTGTTTTTCTGTCTTCCAAACAAATCAAATATATTTTGTGAATCCATATTTATTAAGGATTAATTAATTTATTTATTATATTATCAAATTTTTTATTATTATTTAATTCGTGTAATATAAAAATACATAAATGACCACAAATTGGTGGATCATTATAATTTTGAATTTGATTATCATTATAAAATATATTATCTTTACCTACATATTTAATTAATTCTATTGGTGGTTTATTAACTATATTTCCATATGAATCAAAATAATATTTAATTTTATCTTTTTTATAGTAACAAACCCAATGAGTTCCATTTTCATCAAATGAATCTAAATTTATAATTCCACATTCAAATTTATTAACTTTATTAGGTAATATATCTCTCATAAATACACCTCTAAAACATTTTATATTTTTACACAATTTTTCTAATTCATCTAATGTTAGTGGTTCAAAATTTTTTTATAATTTTGTTTCGTATATTTTAATGTTTTTTATCTAAACCAGATCCTTCTACATTTTTTAATTCATGATCTAACCAATCAACAAAATTTCTAAATTTAGGAATTATAGATTCTTTTACTACTTTTGCTCCCTTTCTAACATTTGGTGTATAATTTTTAACTATAGGTATATTATCAGCAAAATCTAAAATTTCTTTTAGTAATCCACCATTTTTTATTTCTTTTAATTAATTATATGAAAATTCAAATCTTAATCCTTTATTTAATTTTTTATGTTTATTTAGTTTATTTATTTGTCTTTTAGATAATAATATAATATTATCTATAATTAATATAATATTATCTTATTATTGATCAATATTAAATTAAATTATAACTGATCTTTTATTTTTAAATGCTAATTTTATTTTTGATTTTTGACTATCTGTCAAGTTTATATTTGTTTTTTCCATTTATTAAGAAAAAAATTTATAGTTTTTTTTATAATATAGATTAACATAATTAATAAAAATTGTATTAAAATTTTAATCCTACTTCTAAGACCATACCAAATTTTCTTTTCATCCACATAGCACCTGATGTTGGTAATGCAATTAATCTTTCACCAATTCCATGATCATTTGATGTTACTATATCCCATGCTTTATTTTGTAAAATTTTATCAGCTATTTTATTTCTAGATTTTGTATCTTTATGATCTCTATAAAATAAATCATGTTCTTTAGCAGCTTTATCTAAATCATTTATTCCAGGATCATTTCTTTTTATTCTTTTATTTAATTTAGTTCCAGGCCCTAGATATTGATAACCAGGTACATGTAATTCAAAAGGTAAATTATTTATAACATCATTTAAAATACCTGATCCATTTTTTAATAATGGTGATGAAATATTTGCCAAAATTCTTTTTAAATACTTAATTCATTCAGGTTTTTCAATTAATTCATCTAATTTATTAGATATAAAGTCTTTAATTGCTCTCTTTTCATTTAAAAAATTATTATTACCAGCTTTTTCTTGTGCATATATATAATTAATAATATTATCTAATTTATTTAAATCATCTGTAAATCTATAATCAATTTTATTTTCTATATATTTTCTGATTCCTGTACCTTCAATTTCACCTTTTAATTCCCAAATATGTTTAATTAAATTAATATATTTATCACCTTCGCTAGATTTTGGTTTCTTACTATTTGGATCATTATTTTTATAAATTGAATTGTTTTCCCATAAAATCTTTGAATAATTATTTAAATAATCTTGTGTATATAAATTATTATCTGGTTTCTTTTCATAAGTTAACAATCTCCATAATCCATGTGTTCCATTATATTTTTTATCATCAATTATTAAATCATCATTATCAATTACAGTTATTTTATCACCAATCATAAATGATTTTTTATGTTTATTCCAATATAAACCAAATTTATCATCTTTTGTTCTTGGTAAATATTTTTGTGCTAATGGACCAATAATTTTATCTAATGTTTGAGGTGAAATTAAATTTGGGTCAATAAATGTCGATTCTTCTTGAATTATTGGTTGTCTGATTGGTCTACATGGAGTACTTGAAGGTAAATTTAATTCTTCAGTTTCTGGTATTGATATATTAGCAAAATTATTAACAACAGGTACCAATTCCATTAGGTTTTTATTTTCATTTAGGACTTCACCAATTTTATTTTCAACTTTACCAATTGCTGGTGTTATAGGTTCATATGCTTTTTGTTTAATTTTTTCATAATTATCTTCAATTTTAATTTGATTTTTAAATTTTTTTATTAATTTTTTCTCAATATTATCTAACTTTTAGCTTCATTAATAGATATTTTATCCATTTATTACAAAGAAAAATTTATGTTTAACACAAATCATAACACAAACACAAATCATGTTAACACAAAACACAAAACATATTAACACAAACACAAATCATGTTAACACAAAACACAAATCATGTTAACACAAACACAAATCATGTTTACACAAACACAAATCATGTTAACACAAACACAAATAATGTTAACACAAAATACGAATCATGTTAACACAAACACAAATCATGTTAACATAAACACAATTAACATAAACAATAAAAAACCATAGTCTTTTATTTGATTTTTTCATACTACTCAAAATATTTTTTAAACTATTTCTTGTTTTTGTAAAACATATTATTAAATAAAAAATTGTGTATATAAATTGTTATCTTATATGTATATTTTTTAAATATATATATTAAGATAAATTATTAAACATAAGTAGAAACTAACAATTTATTAATTTAAATAATTAGAATTCTACTAATTTTCTTTTTAAAACATTATAAAATAATTTAAAATAGATTGTTTGAATTTCTTTCAGTTTTTAAAGAGATGGTTCACTTTTAGTGAACTATTTTTCCACTTTTATTGAAACAGTCCACTATTTGTGCACTACTTTTCCACTTTAGTAAACTGTTTTATCTAAAGTGGTTTTATCAAACTCATAAACAGTTCAAGTGTTTCACTGATTAGTTACAAGTGGTGCACTTTTACTGAACAAAATCAAAGAAAAGTGAACCAATATGTGTTTTTTATTGTTTATGTTAATTGTGTTTATGTTAACACAAAAACAAATCATGTTAACACAAACACTAATTATGTTAAGCACAATTCATTTTACTTTATTTCTGTAATTCTCATTAAATATATAAATACTAATGAAATAAATAATATTAATAAAATAAATATTCTATCAATTATTGACTTAAATATACAACAAGCCATTATCATTATTTAATATCAGAAAAATGTTTCATATATTTTCCATTATTTGTTTTTTTTAATAAATTAATAGTTAAAAATCCATAGTTTTTTTTCCAACAATCGTTACAAATAGTTTTAAATTTATCAAATTTCATATCTGATCCAACAAAATTATTATATATTTTTTTCATATAATGTTCATTTTGTTTAAAGATGCATAACATATTTAAATTATTTCTAATTAATTGCATATCAACTTTTGAATAACATTGTGATAAATAAATACATGATATATTTTTATGTCTACCCATTATAAAATATTCTTTAATTTTATCTTGTTTTTCTAAAATACAATCATCAAAAACTACTAATGAATTTGGTTTACATTTATTTAGTGGAATCATATCATCACATGAAAAATAAGAAATTTTTTTATTAATATTTGATTCTATATATTTAAATCTTTTTTGTAATAATTTATAAGATGGTTGTTCTAATGATTTACTAAAAATATATAAATTTGAATATGGAATTAATCTTTTATAAATAAAATGTAATAATAATGTAGTTTTACCAGATTTACTTGTTCCTGTAATTAATAATCTAATAGGTTGATCATTTTTATTATTTTTATCATATGATTCTAATTTTATATTATCTTTTTTTCTAAAAATGTCTCTATTTAAATAAGATGAAATTATTTAACATAATTGGTCATTCATCCAAACTAGAATTAAGATTAGAACATCCAATACATTTAGATGGAAAATATAGTATTGGTTTAAGTGGATTTTATTCAAATAATTTTATATCAAATATACCAAATGATTATAAAAATTGTTATGGATATTCTATTAAAGATGAAGATGATAAAAATATAGATCAATATTTTGATATAAATAAAGGAAATTATACAATTGAAGAAATAAAAAATATTTTTATTAATAGTTTAAAAGAATTTAAAAAGAAAATTAATAAATTTGATGAAAATGATTTTATACTGAAAAATGATGGACCATATATTATAATAAAATCTCCTGTTAAAATTATAGTTACAACAATTATAATTGATTTATTAGGGTTAAATAATAAAATAATTGAACCAAATATATTAACAAAAGGAATAAAACTACCAAAAATTAGACCTTTTGATGTTATTGAAATACATTGTAATTTAGTTGATCCTAGTTTTGAAAATCATAAAGATCATTCACATTTACATAAAGAATCAGAAATTCTATATTCATTTTATCCAAATGTTGAATATGGATCAAAAATTAGTGAAAAACCAAATGAAACTGATTATATTCCTTTAAAAAATATAAATAAAATTCAAAATATTGTAATATCTATTCAAGATAGTGATGGAAATCGAATAAATAATCAAAATATTAAAAGTATTGTATATTTAACACTAAAACAAAATTTTTAATATAAATTTTTTTTTATAAATAATGAAAACAACAATTGCTTTAATAAAAAATAATTTTATATTTAATAATAAAAGTTAATTGATTGTATTTGATGAACAAAATAATCCATGGTTTAAAGGAAAAGATATTTGTAATATTTTAGAATATAATAAAGATGCTATTAAAATATATGTAGATAATGAAGATAAATTAAATATAAATATATTTTTAGAGAAGGTTATTTACCTCCCATAACATACAATAAACTACAAACTATTTTTATTAATGAATTTGGTTTATATTCATTAATCTTAAAATAAAAAAAGAAGAAGCAAGAAATTTAAAAAAAATGAGTTACAAAAGAAGTTTTACCATCATTTAAAAAAAATAATGAATATAAATAAAAAATCAATTAGAAATTAAAGATAAAATAATTAAATTAAAAGATGAAGTTATTGATTTACATAAAAATTATATTAAAGATCTAAGATCTTTAGTAATATAAATTCAATATCATATGTCTATAAATTATTAATATAATTTTAATCATTTTCTTTAAAACTTTCTTTAACATAATTTTTTTTATATTTATAAATGGTTCGATTATAAAATTAAACTTATAATGATAAACAAAATAATTTTTATATTTAAAAAGATATATTAAAAATTTATTTGATACTTTAGTTTTAAATAAATATAATTTTATATCAAAATCATTATTTATTAATTCTTTTGGAATAATTAAAATTTCCATTTATTTATAATTATTTTTATATCCACAAGGTAATGTATCAATATTATTTTCACAAATAAATCTTTTATCATCTTTATTACTTAAAGCTAATTTATTTATTTTAATTGTATATAGTTCATGTTTAAAACTTCTAATACAAGTCATTTCTCTATATTGTTCTTGATCATCAAATAAACATTTCTTGAAATTGTCCATATGTAATGTTTTATCAACAACACTTTTCTTGATTCCTTTACATTTTACAGGATTTTTATTATTAAATTCATAACTATATAATTTTGATCTTAAACCACAATATTCTTCTAACATTTCACCATTTAACTCATCTTTAAATTTACCAATAATTTTTTTATTCTTTTCACTATAGCATTCATGTTCTTTCTTATAATCACTTGTATCAAATTCTTTTTCTAATGTTCTAATGATCTTTTTCTAATGTTTTATCATAGTTTAATTTTTCGGCATTATCAATAAATTCATATGGAAATACACCTTTAGAAGTTAGTATTTTTAAAGTTTCATTATCATATTCAATTATGTCATTTTCTTTTATAAATTTATTTATATGCTTAAATTCTTTAAGATTTTTAGCTAATTTTTCAATTGATGTAGCCATAAATCTAAATGTATCTACAAATGAGAATTTTATAAATTTTCTAGGTTTAAAATATAGTTCACCTTCAAATTCATAACCATAACCATAATTTATTGAATAGTTTATATATTTTTCATCTGTATTAGCTAACAAATCAATTTTACCATATTTTTTAGCTAATTCTTTTATAAACAAATGTTTATCATAATTTGAACTATTATGACAGAATATAGAAATATTTAAGGAAATTTTAGATTTAAATTACAATTTAAATGTGCAGCACCTCTAAATTTTCCTGTTAAATGACAATGATCTCTTACTTTTATTCTTTAATCATCATCAAAACCACTATTTTCACAAATATGACAAATATTTGTTTTCTGATAATTAATTTCTTCTTCATTAGTTAAATTCATAGGCTTTTTTTTTAATTATATTTTTTAGCTGTATATTTTGAAATTTCATCTAAATTTTCAAATAATTTATTTGGTACATTTATTAATTCCTCTTCATTTTTTGCTCTATAACAAATAGGTTTATACATTTTATTAGTTACTCTAGATACTAAATAAATTGTAAATCCATATGGTTTATGTTTTTTAATTTTATTTGTATATGAGCAATTTGGATTATTTTTACAATTATCAATTTTTTCTAATATACTTTCAAAATCTAAATAAATTACATATTGATGTTAAAACTTTTTATAATAATTTTTAAAACTTACTCTTTGACCAGGAAATGGCATTATAGGTCTACATGGTTCTAATGATTTACAAATTTCTTAATGATTAGATAAGTCTTTATTTTTATAAAAATGAGTCAAACATCTTCTACAAATATATTTTTTATTTTTATTTTTTTTTGTGTTAATTGCTTAGATACTAACTTGCTTGGATCTGTAATCAATATATAATGAGAATTGTTATCAATTTTATGGTATAATAAATCAATTACTAGTTTTGTATTATAATGTTCAGATATTTGTAATGGTACTATCTTTTTATCTTCATCAATTCCATAAATATTTATTGACATTGATGGATAATTATATTTAGAGTCAAATGATCTTTTTTCAAATAATTTAATATCTTTCAATGTTATTGGATAATCAAAACCTTTAAAAATATCATCATTTATATTTTTTTGATATTGTTTAACTCTTTCAGCATTTTTGTTTGGTTTATCAATAGCACATCTAATTGCATAAATAAAACAATATTCATCTTTATTTTTAAAATTTACACAACATTTTTTATTTTTATTTCATTTGGCAATTCTATATATGATCCAGCATTTAATGAATTATTTTTAGATAATTTTAGATTTAATTCAACACATCTTTTTAATGACCAACCAGAGCCTTTTGATGGTTGATTTAGTTGTTCTCTAACTATTAATTTCTTAAATTGGTCATCAATAAAATCATCTATATTTAAAATATCTGAACTTTTTATACAAAAATACATATTACTATTTTGAATTTCACCATTTACTAATTTTCTTTCATATTCACATTCTAAAGCCATCTGTCCTTTAATATTTTTTAATTTTTGTTTTTCTATCAATTTTTTATTTTATTTCTTTGAGTTTCTAAATAATTATTAATATCTAAATCATCATTTGAATTTGTTAAAATATAATCTTGAAAATATCCTTTTAATGACGAAGCTTCTTGAATATTTATTATATTTTCTTTTGGAATTGGTTTATTTTTTAAATAATCATTTAATCCAATCAATTCTTTTCTAGTTTTATTAAAAATTTTAATACTATTTTTAATTGCTAAATTTTGAATATATTTTAATGATCTATATTCTAAATTATTTGGATTTTCTTTAATTTTGTTTAATCTTTTAATTAGTTCATCTCTAGATAAATTTTTATAATTTCTGACAGATAATTCTTTTGCAATTTTATTTAATTTTTCTATATTAAATAATGAATAAGTTGTAAGATCGAATGTTTCTTTAATATTTGTTAATTCATCTAAAGTTTTATTTTTATAATTGTATATATTATTACTTTTACACCAATGTTTTAATTCAAATATTTTATGATCATATTTTTGTTTATTTAATAAATGTTTAGTTGAGTTATAATGTCTATCATAATTTTTATATAATATATTTTTACTACAATAAGGACAATTAATATTTTTATTTTTTCGTTCTATTTATTAGGGAGAAATTCTTTATTTATTAAAAATAATTTTTACTTAGAAATAAAACTCTTAAAAATATAAGAAGTTTTTCCACTTTTTATTATACAATTTATAGTTTAAATCATATTTTTTAAATAAAATTTGAATTTTTTTAAAATAAGTAAAAATTTGTGTTAATTTCTTATCATATTTTTAAATTTTCTAGTTTTGTTACATTTTTTTCATGAATTTTAGTTTCTAAATGTCTTGAATAACTTTTAGTCCATTTAATATTTCTTCCACATTCACAAAATTGTGGTTTTAAAAACATTTCTCTAATACATTGTATACAAATTGCATTTTTTCTATCTTTACTATAATGATAATTATTAAAATTTGAAATATCTTTAATTTCTTTACATTTATGACATTGTTTTTCATTTAATTCAATAACTTTAATATTATCATATAATTTTTCATAATACACATCCTTACATTCTTTACAATAATAATATAACCCATCTTTAGTATATTTATCTTCATAAAATTTAGATATATCTTTATATAATTTACACCTTAAACATTTCTTTTCCATTTATATAAAATAAAATTTACAAATTGGTTTTTTTCCTATTCATATTCGTAAAAATTTCCAATAATATCTTCATTATTTTGATCTTTTATACTATAAGTAACAGGGTTTGTATTATTAATTTTAGAAATTATAAATATTTCTCTAGACCAATTAATTTTTATATTTATTAGAAAATGTTGATTTTTTTATTTCCAATAATTCCAACTCTATCATTTATTTTAAATTTTGATTTAGTCATTATTTTTGGTGGTTTATATTTAAAAACAGTATCTAATAAATCCTTTTCATTATTTTTATTTACTTCAATTGGTTTCATTTTAATTGTTGAATGATATGAGTTATTATATTCTTTAACAATTTTTGGTAAAATATTTATCCATCTATAATTTTTATTAATTTCAAATTGTATTTTCATTTTTTCATTTTGTGTTCTATTATACCTTTCTATTATACTTGATTTTTCTTCATTTTCTGTATGATACATTTTAATATCATATTTATTTAATATTTCTTTGAATTCTTTATTAATAAATTCTAATCCTTTGTCTGTATGTAAAAGATTAGGTGATTTATGATTATTTTTAATTGCATCCTTAATTATTTCTTCAAATGCTTTAGAAACTGTTTTTCCATCTTTTTTCTTTAATGGTTTTGACCAAACATATTTTGAAAAAGTATCTATCACATTTAACATATATTTATAACCATCATTTTCTTTTTCATAATTTTTCATTATAATTAAATCTGCTGCCCATAAATCATCAATACCTAATGTAATTATTTTCTTTTTAGAAATTTCTTTCTGATTGGAGCATGAATTTCATTTGCTTCAATTATTTGTTCATTTTTAGTTAATTATTTTTTAATTATGGGTTTAACTTCTTTTTTTAAAATTTTACTTTTATTTGTTTTACAAATTGAACATTTAGTAGCAATTCTATATAATCCATTTTTCATTTCAACAATTTGTGGATTAATATTTTTAGTTTTTTTCTTACACTTGTGACAATGAATTGGTTCATTCATTTATATATAAAAAATATTTTATACATAAATGAATTGAATCAATTCATTTATGTATAAAATATTTTTTAAATAAATGGATATGTGTTATAGATGTCATAATCAAACTAATTTTACTATTAATGGAAATTGTGTAGGATGTAATATATGTAAAAGAATTATTTATGAAAAAAAGATTAAGAGAAAAAGTAATAAGAATAAACATCTTAAACATATTTTAAGAGAATTTAACCATTTTCAACCATATAAAACACACCAATTAATTAATGAATTATATATTTTATGTATTTCCAATCATTTTGAAATAACACCTAAGAATATAAAATTATTTTTAAAACAAAGGAATTATACAAATTGGATATTTTACTATCAATTTTTAAACAAAATATACAATATTGATTTTGAATTGAATAATGAAGATAAAGAAAAAATTACACTAGTTTTTAATAAATATTTATGTTTTAAGAAAAGTAATACATCATATTAAAAATTATTACCAATGATTTTTAAATATTTAAATATGGACTTTTGTATAAAACCTAATTATGATAATGACTTTTTAACATCTATCACAAATGAATTTGTGATATTTTTTTCCCTATATAAATGGATCTGTTAGAAGAAATTAATGATATTGGAGAATTAAGATTTAAAGAATATAAACCATTAAAAAGTTTAAATTTAAATGAAAAATATAAAATTGAAAAATTTGAAAGAATTAAAGATAAATATGGATATACAATTATTGTTGAATAAGAAAAAGGTAAAATACATTTACCAAAAAGATTTACTAATATAATTAATGATAAAACTATTAAAGAATTAAATAAAAAAGATTTAAATTTAATTGTCACTGCTTTTAAGACTTGTGATGATAAAGAAACTGCTTTGGTTAAATTCGAATAATTATTTTAGTATAATTGTATTGATAATACATTTTAAATCATCTAGTAAAAAATTACAATTTTACTGGTTTTAAAAAACTTTTTATTCTGTAAACAATTTCATATAAATTCATGCATATTTGTTAAAAATTTCATTAAATTTGCATATTTTTTATGACAATTTGACAAAAGCTGAAAATTGACCAAAAATGGCAAAAATATTGCATAATTGTATTGAAAAAAACTATGAAATTTGTTTAATTTTTGATTGGCTCCAAAAGTGAGCCAGAAGTAACATGATACTATCTACTTATATATATATATATATTATATATATATATATATTATATATATATATATATATATATATATATATATATATATATAATGTGTGTAAAAGTTATATTAACAGAAGTGTTTGATCTGTAAACTATGTATTGTTATTATGAGAAAATAAAGATTTATTTATTTATTATTAATTTATTTCTGCATTCATGTTGCACTTCCTGACCAAGGACTGAAGTAGTTGGCTTCTGACAACACACTGGAGGAGACCATTGGCAGTACGAGGCACACATCAGTTCCTGCAACACAACAGGGGCACTCCCTGTTCTTCCCAGCATGTGCCGGTCGAAAGAAGATGGAAGGACACCCATGATGCGGGGTCGAAAAGAATAAGTAGGTTAGCAGGTGAGCTCAGAAAAGAATAAAGACAATTATCTAAGACCTGAAAGATGGGAAGAAAGGCCTATGCTCTGGAAGAACTGTTAGGAGGGTCTCACAGCTTGGCCCATGAACTCGGGGTCGCCAAAAAACACCCGAAAAATGGAAAGCCAACTGCCCCTGATTAGGTTGTGATGATACAAAACATAATAAAAGGATTTGTATTATGGTGAGATATGATGACGACCACTTGTGTGTCAAAAGGCTTCATCCATTAAAATTAAAACAATATTGACTTATGAACAAAAAAGTTTTGTCATTATAATCCAAAATCTAAACTATAATGTGCAAAACGTATATAGTTTACTATGGTAAAATATTTTAAATCAAGTACTGTGTTTGTATCCTTTTATAGTTATTACACGCGTGTTAAGTTTATATTTACGAAACTCTGTAATTCTAATATATTCAATTGTACTTAGCTCGTAAAAATTTACCTTGTATGCAAAGCACCACTTAAGACAACAGTGATGAAATATAGGTTTCAAGAATCATAATAGAATGCTCCATAACTATTTGATTAACATAACATTTTTGTTTTTTAATTAAAAAAATTTTAAATCATTGAAAACGTTCATAATATTAATAAAAAATCATTTAACTAGCTATAAGTGTAAGTGGCAGGATTGTTCTTTATAGATATCATATTAAAATCCAAAAATACTTTCCTTTTTTAATTAAGTTTCAAATTAAAAAGTATTGAAGAATTGATTTTTAAGAAAACTATTCATTAAAAAAATAATATAATAACGTTGAAAAATTATGTATCAAAGCTGCTTAAGACTAATCCTTGAAAAAAAATCATGAATATATCAAACTATTTTTTTTATATTTTTTTATTATTATTAAGGAGTTGGATGTCAATAGTATTTGATCATTTTGAATCCCCACAAAATCCGCACCTTACTTTTTTTTACTTCATAACAGACGACAATAGTTCTGGTCCTATACTAGTGTTTAAATTTTAAATAAACTAACAAGTTCGTTTAAATGGCTTACCCATGCACATTGCCGTGTGTTGTTTCACGCGGCACTCGAAGTCAGCGCCGCACCGGGTCACACTGCAGGGGTCTATACATGAGTGGTGCCTACATGCCTGGCTATCTTGACAGTCCTGGCTCGACGAACACCGCATCGTTGGACTTGTCATTTCTGTGTGAATTAATGTAATAAATTATTGAGGAAATTAATTGTTTGAAATAATCAAAGTAAAGCGTATAATAATTATTTGACATAAAAGTTTAATTTAATAAATAATTTTATTATATTAAAACTAGCTAACAGCCCATAAAAAATGAAAGGTAGTTTTTATGGTTATTATTCATGAATATGATGTTTTATAAGTTTTGAATGATCACAAAATTTATGAAGACTCCGATTACATAATATAAAAAGCATAAGAGCCTACTTATTATAAGGTGGTTTTACGATATACAGTATGCTATTATGCCTATGGGACTTTACAAATAGCCCCGCCACAGCAGGCCTGCATACTCAGTGAATTTCCAAAGGAATTTGATGTTTTGTATTTTTAAATAAACACCATAGGAATGAGTATGTAGGGTTACTGATATGGGACGTTGTACAAAATGTTAGTTGTTACGAATATTGAAACTGTTTTACCTTTGCATATGGGCATGTGGTTTTCAACGTAACATGCGAAGTTCGGGGGACATCTTGTGTTTGTGCAAGGATCTTGGCAGGAATTGAGTATACATCTCAGTTGATCATCGCAATCATCATCCGATGAACACTTTCGTGCAGGAATTGTAGGATTTTCTATGGATACAAATATTGTTAAATATAGTATATTATTTAATTAATTGCTACTATAGCAAAATTTATGGCTGTGATATTAAAGATGAGTAATAATTAATATTTTTCTAAATATTTTAAACACTTATAGATTGTTTTCCTTTACGTATATTATAGTTTTCCAATCTTAGTATTGGCTGTTTAGTTATGATATTTAAAATTTTGGTAGTTGATGTTTTATTTAAATTTAACTTGTTTTACAATAAATTTTAATGTTTTATTTAAGGTTTAAATTTACTATTTCAACATTATTAAATTTAAAAAATAATATTCATAACATAAAATACCATACGTGATACATATTTAAAATTTATAATTGAAATTAACTCAAGACATAAACAAATCGTAACTATAAGAAGATATAAAAAAGACGGACCGAACATGTGTAATATGACTATTCACCATAATATAATGCATTTGTTCTAACTTAAGATAAACGTATTTATTATAATAAACGTATAGTAGTCGAAGTTGTTTACCTTTGCACATCGCTATATGTTGTTCGTCGACACATTCGAACCCCTCCCCGCACTGGGTCACACTGCAAGGGTCTTGGCAAGACCCATATACACAAGCCAGACGATCTCCACAATCCTGACTGTTCGAACATGGCTTTGGAGGACGTTCTAAACATTAAAACTATTCTATAATATTAAAAGTGATAATTTATAATTTTTTTGTGTATATTTTATTGACAGGAAAATTTGTAACTTTTAATGTACATTATATTTATATTTTAAAATATTTTACTGTTAATATGTCAAAGATTTAAAATATACAAATAGTTTTCAGCTTAGGGTAAACTACTGACTGATTCTGTATACGTAAGGTGATAAAAATCGAATTCATTAAAATACATCCAGGCTAGATAAACCTTAATTATTCCAATATTCACCGTCCAGAAAATTGGAATATGTCTACACAAGCTTTGTTTTCTTAAGGTATTAAAAACTAATTTTTCAATTGACTAACTAAGAGTAAGAGTATTTTAACTAATAAAATAGTGAATGGTATTGTACAAAAATCTTTATAGATATCGGATGTACTTAAGTAAATAACCAGCTAGTTTCTAC